>CAIGQQ010034267.1:3823456-3856094 GCA_903798035.1 Danio albolineatus
TAATAATAATAATAATAATAATAATAATAATAATAATAATAATAATACCCTTTATTTAACCAGTTAAGTCAATTGAGAATCAGTTCTCATTTACACTGATGACCTGGCCAAAAGGCAACATAAGAAGCAGATACAAAGCAGCAGGGACACAATACAATAACAATTTCAGAGATGTAGATAATAAAACTTACAACTAAAGGAAAAACTAAAAACAAGCACAGTGATGTGTACAACAGACTTGTACTGTACTAACTGGGTTGACTTTTTAAAGGATAATAGTGGAAGAAAAGTGTTGAGCTTTAAGGTCTGCTGTAGGTGATTCCAAGCATCAGCATCAGAAAACTAACGACCAAACTAGCAACCAAATGAAGTGCAAAATTTGGGTATACAAAGTTTCATAAAACTACTAGAGCGCAGATTTCAACATGTTTTCAGAATTTCAAGAATTGACTGTAAATATAGTGGAGTTTTCCCAATAAGAGTTTTGTAAATGAACAGAAACCAATGAATTTGTTGACGTGAATGAATTCAATAAAGAATACAGTTGACAGTGAGCATTAAATGCCGCACCAGTAACTAAATTAATTGCTGACAAATAACATCCAGATTGTGAAGGAGAGCTTTTGAAGCTGATCTGTAAATCAAAACCCACATAATCCAAAATGTTTGAGTTCATGCATTTGTACATGATTTTGAATTCATCTGATTTTTTTAACCAAAAGTAAATGTTGTAATTCTAGTTCATGTCTTAGTTCTGGTCCGTTTTTTCTATTTTAGTTTTTTTTTTTTTTTTTTTTCTTATTCACTATTTTCAGAAAATAAATCCACAGTACCAAAACTAAAGAGAAAACAAAATCACTACACTGCTGGTAGTGTTCAGAAATAATACATAATTTCAAAATGGCAAGTAACATATTGAACAAACTGCAATGTATATTTTAATTTAATTTACTTGCTATTGATTGATTGATTGATTGATTGATTGATATAAATACCAATCAAGGTGCTACAAAAAGGTGCTTAATGAAGGTTTTCACAGTTATTCTTTAAAATAATCAGTTTGGGCTCCTCAAAGAACCATTCATTCAACTTTTCTTTTTTCAGAAAGTGGGGGAAATGTTCTTGATGTCCTTCATTCAATGCTATTAAAGACCCTATTTGAGTGTACTTTAAAAATCAAAAGTCAAAAATGTGGTTAAGATGAACGAACGAGTACTTTAAGGATTGAATAAAGCTAAATACCTATTTAACTTAACACCTGCACTTTTTAACAGTGGGCAAACCACCATATCTGTAAAGTATTTTACAGCTACGGCATAATAAATCATGTGAAAGACCCATAATAGCTGGTACTTAAGATATACCAAGCCAAATGCCTCAATTACATAGAGACTTGCAGAATGCAGATGGAAAAAAAACATTGCATGCTGAGTCACTCTATTTATGTATTCCCCTAAAGCTATTGTTGTGACTTCAGTATTTGGGAAGTAAGGTTCCTCTCTGCATCGTTTTACATTAATATGCAGGCTCTTGATGGGTTTATGGGCTTCACCTCTTGTTGACCAGAACTATTTCATACTGAAAGAAATTGATCTGTATGGAGACATGGCTGCTCTGCCCTAAACTTCAAATCATTTTGAAGGGCACATCATTCATATTGCCTGCAGGGGGAAATTCTGGATGCTTCAATTTATGTATCGCTGCACAACTTTGTTGCTCTGAAATAAACAAATTAGACTGAAATGAAAGAGATTGCTTTCTTATAAACTGAGGAATGAAAACAGACGAAAAATAATGAAGTTTATCATTTCCTGGGTAATGTTCATTTCTCATGAGAGCACTGACATTTAGGCTTGTTGTCAAAATGTTTGGTAGTTTGAGAGCTGAAAAGAAAGTATCATCCAAAGAAAAAGTCTCAAAATGTAAGATTTTAATATATTATGTATATATTTTGGCATTCACTCTTTAAAATAGGATTAAACTTGTTCACATAAAACTACCAATAAAATACTTTTAAAGCATTTGTTAATTTTTATATTAAAAATATTTAAATGAATGAATGAATGAATGAATGAGTGAATGAACGAATGAATGAAACAAAGATTACTAGAGTACAAGCTTTTACTAAAAGTCTGTTTTAAGTTTTTACTAAAGTCTAAAATAAGGTTTTACTTTCCATTTCTTTGTAATATTATGCAAATTGTTTCTGTAACATACTTTTAGATAATAATTACAGGGGTCATGAAATTCAGCAGGGCGCCACGGTAGCCAAGTGGGTAGCACGTTCGCCTCACAGCAAGAAGGTTGCTGGTTCAAGCCCCGGCTGGGTCAGTTGGCATTTCTGTGTGGAGTTTGCATGTTCTCCCCGTGGTTGCGTGGGTTTCCTCCGGGTGCTCCGGTTTCCCCCACAAGTCCAAAGACATGTGGCATAGGTGAATTGGGTAGGCTAAATTGTCTGTATAGTGTATGAGTGTGAATGTGTTTGTGTGTGTATGTTTCCCAGGGATGGGTTGCGGCTGGAAGGGCACCCGCTGCGTAAAAATATGCTGGATAAGTTGGCGGTTGATTTCGCTGTGGCGACCCCGGATTAATAAAGGGACTAAGCCGACAAGAAAATGAATGAATGAATGAAATTCAGCATAAGATTTTTATATTATACCATATTTTTGAGATTAGTTCTAGAAGTGGTTTGTCCATAATTTGGGTTATTGAACTCCTAAAGAAGCTAAAGTAAACACCCACCGTGATTGGCTTACTCCATTGAACTTTAGCCACTCCCACTTCCTAAAAATATACACAAGGTGCTGTGATTGGCTAACTTTATAGCACTGCAGCCACTGTACACTGTAAAAGAAATAATAATAATATGACAAAAATGCTTCTAATGTTACTTTAACTTAAAATAAGTTAATCAGGGTTACTAAATTTTAAATTTATTCAAAGTTTAACTCTTATTTTTAGTCAATTAATAAATATTGAGATGACTACACTACCTGACAAAAATCTTGTTGTCAATCCCAGTTGTAAGAGCAACAAATAATAATTTGTCTTCTAGTTGATCATTTGGAAAAGTGGCAGAAGGTAGATTCTTCTAATGAATCATCTGTTGAACTTCATCCCAATTATTACAAATACTGCAGAAGACCTATTGGAACCTGCATGAACCCAAGATTCTCACAGAAATCAGTCAAGTTTGGTAAAGGAAAAATTACATTCAATAGCGGGGCGTGCGAGAGATCTGCGGAGTGGATGGCAACATTAACAGCCTGAGGTATCAGGACATTTGTGCTGCCCATTTAATTACAAACCACAGAAGAAGAGGGCAAATTCTTCAGCAGGATCGTTCTCATGCTTCAGCCTCCACATCAAAGTTTCTGAAAGCAAAGAAGGTCATGGTGCTCCAGGATTGGCCAGCCCAGTCACCAGACATGAACATAATTGAGCATGTCTGTGGTAAGATGGAGGAGGAGGCATTGAAGATGAATCCAAAGAATCTTAATGAACACTGGGAGTCCAGCAAGAACACTTTCTTTACCATTCCAGATGACTTTATCAAAAAGTTATATGAGTCATTGCAGAGATGTAAGGATACAGTCCTCCAAGCTCATGGGCGTCATACACAATATTAATTCCTTTTCCACTGAACCATGACTTTTTATTCTACACCCTACATTTTTTCTGTTAAGTGACAAAGTGACTTTTGTCTAAGCAAAGTCAGACCTTACTGTCCTAATTAAATAATTAAAAATCAAGGAATGATCATATTTTACTTTGGTAAAATAAGTGTAATTTAGATTCCTTTTCCTTTCATATAAGCCACTTCTGATAACAAATGATCAACTAGAAGTCAAATGATTAAATGTAGATAGGCAGATAGATAGGATAGACTTTTGTCGGGTAGTGTATGACAAAAAGTCATCACTACAACTGATTTTTGTTACTTTAAGTTACTTTATTAAGTTAATCAGGTTACATTTTACGTTACATTTTAGTTATGCAAAGTTTAACTCAATATTTTTAGTCAGTTTTATTGATATAAGTTGAGATTACTAGAAAATTTATTTGATTCAACTTAAAAAATTGGAGCTTATGTTTTTTACAGCGTAGTTAAAAAGGCCTGTTTTTATTTCAGGCATGCTGTAAAATTGAAATGAATTTGCATATTTCAGATTTGCACTATTTCCGTAAACATACCTCCTTTATTAAATACAATAATGACACACATTAAGGGGCGTGTCATAGAATCGTGACATCATCTTTAACCCAATTTCTCTAAGAATAAATTAATACGATCATTAATTAATTCAATAAACTTTCCCATGGGTGGGTTGCAGCTGGAAGGGCATCCACTGCGTAAAAAACATATGCTGGATAAGTTGGTGGTTCATTCTGCTGTGGTGACCCCAGATTCATAAAGGGATTAAGCCGAAAAGAAAATGAATGAGTGAATGAATGAATGAATGAATAAACAATAAACATTTAGGCATGGGCCAGTATAAGATTCTGACGATATGATAACCTTGAATAAAAATATTACGGTTTCACGGTCTTGTGTTTACTGCTCTAAAATATATTCTTTTTAAATGTCTGGCTAAAAAAAACAAAAACCTTTTCCCCTTTGAACATTTCATTCATTCATTCATTCATTCATTTTGAGAAACATTTAAAATATTTTGGGGCAGTAAGTATGTCAGGCTAACTAATTCAAGTGAATCATTGACTTCTGTGGTCTTCATTTGCTTCAAAAACACAGACTTCTTTACAATTTACACCTAAAAAACAACAAAAAAAAATGTAAATAAAAAAATCGTACACATTCCTTAGGAACGGTATAGCACAAAATTTTGGTGGTACGAAAACCTTGACTTCTCCAAACCACGGTATACCTTGAAAACGGTCATCATCCCATGCCTATAAACATTACATTATACTGGAATTGTAAATTGAATGTGTAAATACCAAGAACATTTTGATTCTCAATTTCATGAATTCTTTAGTGATTGATTATAAATGATTATAAATTGATTATAAATTATATTGTGCAGTGCGTGTTATTTGCATTATTTTTGCCATTGTATTTTTGCATATAGTGCATGATAAGTACTGTCTTACAATAGCATGTGACATATACCTGTATACTGTATGTACAGAAGCATGGCATTGTTTTGAGCACTGCTGGAGGAGTTGAAGGACAGTGAGTTGCTGAACACAAATCATGTGACTCGCACAGATAATTATGCCCGCTCAGAACAATCTGGAAAATTGCAGTAGTTTTGCCAAAATGACTGATTACAGTGCTGAAGTATGTCCATGGGGTGCCTCAAAATAAGCCAAGCAGATGTTCCTGGAACATTTTGTCTGAGTCGGGATAGATCTTTAAAGAATAATAGCTGCTGCCATCATGCTTTATTGTAAGTCTTTTCGTAACACTTTCCTTTTTCTGTTTATGGTAGAACTGATCTTTGTCGTTTTTAAATGTTTTGTATTTTAGGAGGAAATAATGACAGAAAAGCTAATATTAATCTTATTTGAATGCAATGGGAAAGTGAACACAGTGCTGCTTAATATATTTGTCAACCCAGGCTCATTGTGAAAATGTAGTCCCACAAACGTTTCTAGAGACCCCACATTTTGTGGTCAGAGGTACGTATGGCTGCATTTCATTTTTTTTAACGAACGCTACCGGGCGGTGTGGCGCTGTTTCTTTTTGCGCTTGCTAGCCGACCACTCGCCTCTTGTGGACGACTCTCCCGCTGCAACCAGTTTGTCGCGTTAGCTCGCCGTGTTCGTCGGTGGACTCGAGGTGCAGAGAGGAGTTGACCACGACAATGGGGTTCGAGTCCGGCGAGGAGCGGTTCCAGAAAGCAGGTAAGACAAAAACAGAATACAAATAACAAAATAAACCAGTAAATAACGGGGTGAGAACGCGGTAAAGTCTGAAAACGTGGTAAGAATGATACGAGGGCTTTGTTTCATTCTGGATTGCTTTTTTGAAAGTTGTTTGGGTTTAGGGAAGTGTGTGGGTGGGTGGGTGAATCAATCGATACAATTTTGGTTGGGTTTAGGGAAGGTGGAGGGTGGGTCAGTCGATCGGATGGTCAGTCAGTCATTCAGTCAGCCAAACAGTCAGCCGACAGCGGCCTCTGGTGGGTTTACACGTGAACTGCAGGCATGAACGGTACTCGCAGGAGACATCTGAGGTCTCAAAAGTGTCCGCATCAGCTTCTTGTGGATTTGAGAAAGCAAAAAGTGCAAAAAGACGTACCTGACGGGACGTATTCTGCAGACTCCAGAAACATACTCAGGAACACATTCTCAGAATGAGCCTGGGTTTATATTTGTGGAACTTGAGATATCTTTAGTTTAGCATTTTTTTTTTTAAATATACATTTGGGGAAATAAGTATTGAACGTGTTTTTTCTTTTCTTTTTTTTATACTATATACTTCACTTTCCAACTCTGCTGAAAATAATATAACATATACAGCGAGGGAAAATGTATTGAACACATATTGAACACTTTTTTCCTTCAAATAATATTTCTAAAGGAGCTGTTGACATGAAATAGAACCAGATTTTCTTAAAATCCCAGAAAACACAAACATAAAAATATAACAAAACAGAAAAATCAGGAAAATGTGTTATGTGTAATAACAATGAAATGACACAAGAAGAAAGTACTGAACTACTGACATGTATTTAATACTTTATAAAAAAGCCTTTTTTTGGTGATGGCAGCTTAAAGACGTGTGACTTTTTTCATAAACTTCAATAGAGTGTAAAAATCTTGATGGTTCTGTGGGTCTCGCCTATCAAATATGATCTTTAATTTGTATTTTCTATTGGATCTAAGTCAGATGATTGGCAGGGCCATTATACAGCTTGATTTTCTTTCTTTGAAAGCATTTGAAAGTTTCTTTGGCTGTGTTTTGGCTCATTATCTTGCTAAAATGGCCACCCTGGTTTCATCTTCATCATCTTGCTAATGCAGATGTTGGACTGAAGCAGCTAATATGTATTTACAATGACAAAGCGCAGAGGGTTGCTGAAAGATTTGAGCTGCTGTCTGGGCTTTCACTGCCTTTCTACACCTCCCTTTCTTCATGCGTTCAATACTTTTTCCCTGCGTCGTTTAATTTTATTACACAAAACCTAATTTGTAAACTAGTTAGTTTTGTTTTCTTTGCATATATGTATTTATTTGGTTGTTACCAACATCCAGGAAACCTTTCTAGTCAACAGCACCTTTAGAAATATGTTTTCTGAGAAAAATGTTGATGTGTTTGATACTTATTTTCTCTACTATAAATGGTAATAGCCTTTGGTGCAGCATTTCTTCTGCATTATGAGATGAAACTTATTAAAGAATAGACTAAATGTGCATTATTCATTCACAAGTTGGCACCAAACAGTCAAAAAACATGACATGACAGAAAAGCAGACACATATGAGGGTGGATTTAAGTTGATTCAAACGTATTCACTGGCGGTCAAGGTGATTTGCAGTCCTGTGTTATTTAGAGGTTGTTAAATGGCAAAAACACAGCTTGGAATGTTGCGACTGACCAATCAGAAGCAGTAAAATATACACACCCTACTGTTTACATTGAAACACACTTACCGTTCTGTTTAATGTAAATTTTCACAATGTATCATGCACAACAGTGATGTTATGGTTACAAAATCCCCAGCCCTGATCTTATAAAACAATGTGTTCAATTATTTCACACTTGACACATACAGTAGATGTTACTGTAAACAATTTTGTAGAAGTGCTTTTATGGTGCACTCAGCCATAAGCATCTCAATGTGAAGCAGGACTCTTGGCACCTTTAGGAGTAACAAACAATCGTGTGTGTGTCTGTGTGTGTATATGTGTGTACGTTCCTCAAGTCCCTCGAGACCCTCCTTGAACTAATCTATAAAGTTCAGGCTGACAGTGAGCCTCATTAAAAGCGGGGAGTCCATCACCTGTGATATTAATAAGGCACTTAGTTTCCTAAAGCTGCACACACAGCGCTCGTCCCACCACGCATCCCAAAGCCAAAGACCATGAATTATTAAATCAGCAAAACAATGAATGCAGCTACTTCACTCACTGCAAAATTCAGCGCAAATGTCCCCCCCCCCCCCAAAAAAAAAAAAAACTAATCACATACTGTCATAAATATAGCAATTATTTTAATCTATCTTTTGAAAACTGAAAATGAGACAAACTTTTTTGTTGCAAAATCCATAATTGCAAAATCCAACTGTTAACCTCTGCTATTATTAACCTAAACCAAACATATCATGAAAAGGTGTCAGTTGTTGACTTAGTTAATGCATTTCAGCTTGGTGACTTTATTCATCAGGGATCGCCACAGTAGAATGAACCGCCAATTTATCCAGCGTACGTTTTACACAGCGAATGCCCTTCCAGCTGCAACCCAGTACCAGGAATCATCCATACACACTCATTCACACTCATACCCTATGGCCAATTTAGTATTTAATTCCATTCACCTATAGCGCATGTCTTTGGACTGTGGGGGAAACCGGATGCACTCAGAGGAAAGCTACGCAAACACAGGGAGAACATGCAAACTCCATACAGAAGTGCCAACTGACTCAGCTGGTAGTCGAACCAGTGACCTTCTTGCTGTGAGGCCACAGTGCTAACCACTGAGCTACCGTGTCGCCCTGTTAATGCATTGATTTTTCTTTATTAAATGAATGAATGAATGAATGAATGTATTTACTGTGCATTGCTGTACATACAACATGCTTGCAATCATATGAGTGAGTCTTATTAACATTAGCTGGTAAAAATCGAATTATTTATTGCTTGTTCCCTGTTAATTGAAATACAGATAGAAAACATGTACATAAAGTTATACATGTTACTTGGAAAACAATGAACTAAACTTTACTTACAAATACACACTCTTTGACTGAAATGTTTTTTTGTTTTTGTTTTTTGCTAGTGTTCTATAACCTGTGCCTTAGGAGACATAGTGTTAGAAAAAAACTTTTACATGGCCAAACACTGCCAAACTGAAATATATACACACAAACTCGACTATAGTTTCTGTACAAATTGAATCATAAATATCAGTTTTAGTGTTTAGCCCTGAGATGTAAAAGCTTCTATTCCTTTCTGGACCAATTAAATAACTGGTTCTTTGTCAAAGAAGGGATTAGACCCCCTCGTGATGATAATGATAATAAATCTCTATTGTCTCTAGAAAAATAAATAAAAAAGATGTGTTGCCATAATGGCCATGTTTTCCACCTGGAGATAGATTTATTAAAGCAGCACTATATGTACATTTCAACCTTAAAATAATGTCTTTCATTTTTATACCAGTAGTAGAATAAATTGGAATTTTTGCTGCTTTGGCTGAAATATGCCTACTGTCACCAGAAATCATGCATGTTGCTTTGAGCGAGTGACCTTTACACACAGCTCCACCCATTCTTTCCAGCGGAACCATGACCATAAATAGATGAGCAGAACTGCGCAATCTTCTTTAAAGGGATAGTTCACCTAAAATTAATTATTTCTCCAAACAATACAAAGTGATCTAATGTCGAACTAAAACCTGGCGGTTCATTCCACTGTGGCCAAAGAAGCAGAGAAAGATGAATGAAAATGAAAACCAAAATGAATGCCATTTCCGACTCACCACAGAAATTGAAGAAGGTTTTGTTGGAAGAATTAAAACAAAAAACAAACATACAAACAAAAAAATAGTGACAAAAAGATCAGACACTACCCTGAGCACAGATTTGTATTGGATAGTCTTATGCTCAATGGACCAAGGTGAAAGAAGCTGGCTGCCATGTGATGATATTGGTTTAACATAATGTAATGTAACACAGCCTATTTTGCATTATTTCCAAATTAGGTCTCAGCTTATACAGGTTTTGTCAGGTTAGCACTTGATTTTCAGAGCAATGGTAACAGATATTCACACTTATCAGCAACAAGGAGGAGGAGCCATGAGAAAAAGTTGCATAGTGTTGCTTTTAACATTAGCAAGTACGAATTTAGATGGTTGTTGTTTGTTCATAGTCACTGTTAATTAAAAAACATCTGGGGAGAAAATAAATAATTGACAGCTACTCAACAAAAATGTTTGAATATGACTGTAGTAAACCCCTTTTTTGGTGCATACTTTGGTTTTAAAAAACATGGTTTTGAGACAATGGTTTAACTATTGTAGTAGTATTACTTTATTGTAGTAAAACTATGGTAACATTATGACCCATGATTGTTCATTCATTCATTTTCTTTTTGTCTTAGTCCCTTTATTAATCTAGGGTCGCCACAGCGGAATGAACCGCCAACTTATCCAGCATTTGTTTTACGCAGCGGATGCCCTTCCAGCTGCAACCCATCTCTGGGAAACATCCATACACACTCATTCACACTCATACACTACGGACAATTTAACCTACCCAATAACCTACCCAGAGGAAACCCACACAACCACGGGGAGAACATGCAAACTCCACACATAAATGCCAACTGACCCAGCAGAGGCTCGAACCAGCGACCCTCTTGCTGTGAGGCAAATGTGCTACTCACTACACCACCATGGCGCTGAACCATGATTATAGTTAAATTTAGTTTAGTTTATATTTAGTTATATTGTAGTATTATGTACTACAGTGAAGCTTTAGTAATCATAACTGTAGGAATCACAGAAACAAAGCAGGTTGTACTGCATTTAACAAAAGTTACACAATAGCATCTACAAACAAATTTGAATTTCTTTTTTTAATTGAATAACAAGTTAAATTCTGTTTTACAGATTGTGTTAGGACATGTTATTTGGAAAAGAATGTAAAATGTATGTGTAAAAATGTTGACGTGCCTGTATGATTTAAAAAAAATGATTTACAATAATTACAATAATTGGTGATAAGCACTGCAATGCAATGCTAAAATGGTTTTCTATCAAATATTTACATATAAACAAACAAAATGATAATTAACATAATTAAATTTACATAGTTATTATGCTTCCTTTTGTAGTTACTATGGTTTTACTTTAAATGTCACAGTAAATCCATGGTTAATTTTTGTGAGGAAATCAAGTCAACAGTTGGAATAGTTTCCTACTTTGTTCTTTATTTATTATTGTCAGTATACATGATTTGTACTCGTTGAACCTTGAAGTTATTTTGAAGTATTGGCAGTTTTACAAAAATATATATAACAAAACCACACAATGTTAATGCACATTTGTGTCAACACCACCTACTAACATATGGAGTTCTCTTTCATCTTTCTCTGCTTCCTTAGGTGTCACATACTGTATTGCCACTTTAGCACTCCAATTTTTAAATACCCTCCCCCAACTACCAGTTTATAACCTTATACTGTATATTCTCACTTGAATTATTCCAATAAGAATGATAGAAAAGCAATAAATTAACATTCAAATTTAATTAGGATCAATATATTGTAGAGGAAAAAGAATATTCAAAGTATTTCCCCATTAAAAAGAAATAATAATAATAATAATAATAATAATAATAATAATAATGATAATAATAATAATAATAATAATAATAATAATAAGTCAATTAAATTAAGTAAACTTTCTCATTTGCAGCATTGTAATAATAGTAAAAATAGTAGTATGGCATAAGTTCTTAAGGATAAATACTCTTACAGATGTCATGTTCTTCTCATATTCGCTGAAGAAGACAAAAAAATATAAATGGTTTTAAGCAAAACCTTTTCACATAAATATATATCAATAAAATAAATTATAATACATAAAAATATTAAATGAAAAAAAATGAAATGAAAAATGAATATTAAATGAAAACCTCACGTTTAAGGGATGGTGAAGGATGAGGACTTAATTGCAGGGACAAATTATGTTTTTTATTAACTATAAAATAAAACAAATAACAACAAAAAACACCCCGAGGGGGGGAACATTAACTAAAACAAGACTTGACTGGGCTGGCAGGGAGGAGCTAGACAGGACAAGATACTGGACCAACGAGGTATTTATGACAACGAACTAGCACAGGAGAGCAGACACGAGGAGTCTATAAGGAAAGATAATAAACGAGCAAACTGGTGAACATAATCTTATGATGGGATAACAAGTAGGGTGGGACTAGACAATAGACAGTAGAGCATATGGTACAAAGAAGAAACACAAGTCATGTGCTCGCATAAACAGGACTAGAACATGCAGCCAGTGAGAAAACTCATTAACCACATGTTCACATGAAACACAACACTAAAGCATGCAGCCACAATGTAAACACCAAGCCGCATGCTTTACACAACACCAACAAAAGACTGAACGTAAGACATGAGCGCACGATAAATGAAAACACACTCACACATGCGATGTGCATGTTCCATTCTAGCGGCAACCAAAACTGAAACCAACTAGACTGAGATGCTGAGAAAAGAACAGCATGCTGCAGACAAAACAACACACACCAGGACGAGAGCATGCATTAAGCGCGGCCAAGACAGCGCTCATACAAAGACGAAGACAGACAGGAAATATGAGAGCTCGAATCAAGAAAACTCGAGCCAAACACAATTCTAGACAAGACAGGACTAGTGTCTGGACTCTGCCACCGAAACAAGAATCCTGACAAATATTTTCATATTTGCAAAACTGTATTTTACACAGGGGAGTGGGGGGCACAAAGTAGCACAGGGTAAAATGTAACACAGAGTTTAAAGGTATTTGCTCAGGGTTAACCATGGCATGCTTCTGAGGATTTCACCACAGTGTCAGCAGACGACTTCCTGCCAATTACTGAAAAAGTTCGGTGAAATTTTGATGAAAAACACAGGAGAAACCATTTTTGCATCATAAAAGTATTTTTTATTATACTCCATTTTTTTTATTAAAAAAAATATCTGTAAAAGTAAGTCAAATCTTTATTGTTGTGATTTCTGTCTTGTAAATATTACACAGTGGCTGCTAGTCAGTTTTGATGAAAACACGATGCAGCGGGGTTAGTTGTAACAGGCTGTTACAAATAAGCCACACACTGTTGGACATCCATTAAATTAGAAAAATAATGTTTGAATTTTGAGTGTTATTTTGAGCACTTTTTTTTATATATATTTTTTTTATTATTTTTGTTTTATATATTTTTTTTTATTGCTTATAATGCAAATAAATGCATTGAATATTAACAGATAATAATGAAAATACTGTAAATCGAAATGTGTTTTTCCAATGATAAATAAATAAATAAAATTTAAATAAATTAAATAAAATAGAATAAATAAAATTGAGGTACGTACTGTGGAAATATACTACTACATTGAAAAAATAATATTCAAAGATGATTCCTTGGATTTACTCAATTTTTCGTTTACTTTAAGTGGCTGTAAACATTTTGTTTGGGCTGAATTTAAACAAACAAATTAAGTTGAACATTGTTAAATTTAATTTTTTTGTTTAAATTTAACACAAATAAATTGTTTGCAACAGTTTTGCAGACAACATTTTTTTTCAGTGTATTTAAAGTAAATTGAATTTAAATTACTTGTGTAAAATCTGCCTTTTTAAGCATGTGTTTCAACTCGCCCCACAGGTGGGGTAAATAGTAACATTTTTACTCCTGGTACAATACTGCATAGAAACCATAGGTCTGGCGATCATACTTTCAGTTGGAGAGGTTTATGTGTTGTTGGTAAAAAATTCCTTTGTTCATCATTTGGCCAAAACCAAAAAGTGTTACTTTGTGCCCCGCTCTCCCCTAGTTCATATCAATCTTTAAGAAAATTATTTTCACATAAATAAATAGGTTCTAATAATATTAAATAGCTTGCATACTGCATTCGTCTTCCAATGGATTGTTTTATTTACTTTTTTGTTGCTTTTATAACTTTTATTGTTCTCATTTTTAATGAATAAATGTGCAGATTTTTAAAGAAAATGCAAAAATGTGTAAACATATAAAGTATAACAGTTTTATTTCAGTAGTCTTCTTAAAACTCAATATTCTACTAAATATGCCAAAAAAGTTAGGAATTGTGTGTGCAAATACAAAACATTATAAGCAGCTATAGTTCATAATATTAGTAAATTTCTCTCCTTGAGTTTCTTTTCCTTACATACTAGAAAAAATAACACCTAGTTGACCTTCCACTCATTAAAATCACTACAAAAACAATCTGTTTGCCATATAAAAATGATGAAATCTGGATGATATTTATTAACAATGCAGTATGCTTCTTATTTACAGCAATACTTTTCATCGTCCGATGTCATTAAAACACTTTCCACATTGTGTTGTAGTTTTACTTAGTCCAGCTCATCAAATTCACCAGCAGTGGTGCCCTGGAAAAAAATAATTAAGCACAGCGCAAAGCAGAGATGACAGATCATAAACAAGCCCTTAAACAGAAACCATTTTTTTATTCCAGGACTTTCTGCTGTAGCCAGACACCGAACGGTATATGTGAAGTGTTCACCATATGTGCTTAAGACTAAGGCAGTGGTGATAACCTCTTCAAATAATTGCTCTATTTCAGCCGTGATTGCAAACAATAATGCTGCTCACCCTTCTTCCCAAGATTAGAGCGATATGAATAAAATACAGCCCAGCATTCAGCACAGAGGGTAGCGTGAAGAATAAACGCACAGTGATTCCAAAGTGCCATTTATTGTTTATTTTGTTTCATGGTAATTTAGATAAGGGTAATTGCCAACAAGTGCCCCCGGGGCTCTACCACTGGCTTTTGCAGCAGGACCATGGCTATTGCTGTTTTCATTTTCCTTAGAGTTCAGGCTTGTAGGCCTGCTATACAATGCACACACATTACAGATGTCCAGCCTTTATGTTTCACTGTGAAAACAGGCTGAATCATTTCTATTTGACACCTGTCAGGTTCGTAAATAATGAAATTTGCCCTGCGCGCTTGCGGTTTTTAAAGAAACTTTTTGGTGCGTTAATCTAGTCAATACTTTCGTTCAAAGAGGTAATGATTCGCACTCATCAGGTAATTGCTTCGTGTTGTTTTTACATTCTTTGGGTGACTCAATGACACAAACGTTTCGACACAATGCCTTCCTCAGTGTGTAACACAACTCTCTCCCTCCACCTCTTTTATCCCACAGTCAATCACATTGCATCATTAGACGACCGCTTCATAATTAGACAAACAATCTCATTTTCGTTTCATCATTCTCACCACCATATTCAAAACACTACTGCACAGCAAAACAACACATTAATTATCATCAATTTGCCAAATGTACATCAATACAGTGTAAATCCAACAACCCATAACATTAAAAATACATTTAACGGTCATTCAATGATTAAAGACAATCTTACCTTTACTTCAACACACATAACCAACCACACAAGAAATGTTTACCCTCACGTTCAAAAAACATTATTTCACAGAGAAATTGCATATTTACATCAATACAATGAAATTCTGACAGTACACAACATTACCTTACAAAAATACATTTGTTATATTGTGTTAATTATCTAGATAGTCTCTTTTTCATTTCAATAATCAGTCAACCATACAAGAAATACCCTTACCTTCAAAAACATTGTATTAAAGGGAAATGGCAAACCTATTTTCATCATTCTCTTATTAATGTCAATACCGTGTAATTTTGACAATTCAAAAACATTAAAAATCAATTTTCTTTTCATTATTTGTGTCCCTACATATTTTGAAATTCTCAAGTTACTCCTCCATTTGTCTCTGGAAATCATCTTGTTTCTTATCGAAAGTCTGGTTCATTTCAATCTTATGACTTTCAATTTTTTTCAGATAAAGACTTTTTTAATTGCTTTCTTTGTAAAGTCAATAATCAAGAGCAGTAGATTCATCTAGCAATTATTGAGAATTTCACACCATTTTTTTACAAAATTCAACATCGTCTCGTCCTATCGTTGGTGCTTTCTGGACTCGTAGACCTCGTGGCAACCTGTCAGGTTGAAATTTATATTATAAAGGATTGTGCCTCACAAACTGTCATTTCTACGATATTCATTTAAGCAAAATGTATTAACTATGCAATAAGAATTTAATTTTAACTGGGAAGTGTTCAAACAAAATAATAATAATAATAATAATGAAACCTGTTAGTGGGGTTTATTTGAATAAATGTGAACACTGCCATCCAAAACTTGAGGCTCTGTTTTACCGGTCGGTAACACTTTATTTTGATGGTCCATTTGAGTATTAGTAGACTGTCTGCTTAATATCTGTTGATAAAGACATTTAACAGACATTTAACTGACTATTAGAAACTTTGCAAGTACGTCAACTTACACTAACCCTACCCCTAACCCCAACCTAACAGTCTTATAATACTAGTTACTTATAATCTAATGAGAATTAGTTGCAATGTAACTTAAATTCAACAGACGGACCATCAAAATAAAGTGTGACCTACCGATCAAAGCGCATGGTCTAAAATGCAAAGCACAGGGGCATTTAGGGCTTGTACGAATCCACTTTTGCTATTTTAAGGACAGTAAAAATAGTCGGCGCACCTGGCACATAGTCTAGTTTTGCGTGTGTATTAAACCAAATGTGCATTAAACCAATCAGAGTGTCATCTCCCATTTGTTTTAACAACAAGTAGCAGTCATGCAATAGTGGATTTGATGTTTACATGGTGGACTTTTGAAACAGAAAATCTGAAGGCTTCACTAGTGAGGAAACGAACATGCTCATGCACAAGGTTAAATCGCACAAGCAGACCATTTACGAAACAAGACGAATTCTGCCAAAGCCACCTGAGGTGAAGAAGGCATAGGCAGAGGCATAGCGTTTGTTATATTGATGTAGGCAATAATATTCCTTATTTTAATCCTTTAATTTCTTATATTTAAACGTGTGCTGCTGCGCACTCATGTGTGTGTGTTTGAAGCAAATAATTAACAAAACAAACAAAAAAATGCTGACTTTAGACAAGCATTTAATTGGTCAATGGCACAGTTGCTTTAAAATAGCAATGCACCTAAACACACCTCCTTTACAGATCAGAACACCAATGCACACACAAATGGGTGCATTTAATATTTCAGGCTGAAGCTCGCAATAAAACCTGTGTCGAGCCTAGTTTATGTATATGATAGGGTTCTTGGTGTACACCAAACATGCACATCAAAACCGAAAAGCTGAATCTAAAGGCTTGTACACTGAGATACGTTTCAGTCGATTTTATCATCAGCATTTTTGAAGATGTTTTTCAACATTCATACCCAATTGAGATGTGAAATTGTTGTGAGCACAGCAACTCAACATAGGAGGTAGTACAGCTTTTACGACAGACTTTGGCTAAGAATGACTTTCGAATGACCAAAACAACATTTCAGATGTTGAGCAATGATGTAAGTCTGCTGGTTTGTTCTTTAATGCTGTCCCATCACATGATTCGTAAAGACAAAATCACATGACTTTTTTTGAATTTTTTTGACGCATATGCTGGAATTTATTGATTTATTTATTTTTTGGTAAATGCCTCTCTCTTCATACACATTTTTTCTTATTGGATAAAATTTTACACTCCACAAAAGTTGTGTGCATACATATTCACAATGTATGCACATCTTGGCATTTGCATTTTAGCATTTTAATGTAATATTCCAAATAGGTGGAGAAAAATAGGTGGATGCAAACATCGCTATTGTTTTTTTGTTTTTTTTTTATGACACACATTTGGTACTTTGGTTTACACACTTACATTAGCATCCTTTGTTTAGTCACAAAAGCAAAAGATAAGTGTGAGCAAAAATTTTCCCAGTGTACTAGGATCTATGAATACTTCCACAAAAAAAATGATGTTGTTAATTTGAAAAATGTTGGGTTTGTCAAGTATATTTGTTTTGAGATCTCAACATTATCTTGCTCAAATAATGTTGTTAATTGTACATGACTGGAAATAACAGCCTTAATGAGTTCCTAAAATGGCCACTGAGTGTAGATCCAGATTAAGAATTAATAGGCCCCTGTAAGAAACAGAACAACTCATGTTCCTCATTACCATGGTTTAATGGTTCTGTAATAAAATAACTGAAAAAGTCTGCACATTTTTAAAAATCAAAAAGACACAAGTCTGGAAAAAAAGGCAAACATTTCAGTCAAATGTTGACCATCGTCAAGGCCAATATCGTTTCTAAAAAAATATGAATGATAATAATACTCTGTGGTATTTATATTGCATTTCAGAAAACATTGTAAGCACATGAAAGCATCCTTTCATAATAAAGGGACTAAGCCGAATGAATGAATATATTTAAAGCTAATAACATTAATAACATATACTATTATTCTCAAGCGTTAGCAACTGCATGGTAACTTTTTACAGAGGTGGTGTCATGTGGATTGAAAAGCTTATAATTAGATTTGAGTACATTTTACCTTGACACCTCAGTTTCCATGGTTGTAAGGCTTTTAATATTCACATGAATTAAATTAAGCCAACAGACCTCTGCTGGTTGTCACTTCAAAACAGCAGCAAACCCAGGTAAGTTCCATTTCATTACCTAGCTTTGCTGTTTGTTATTCATGTGCTCCAATAAATAGTGCTTTATACTGTCTGAAGAGGCTTTTTTATTATTATTTGTTGACTGGTTTTCCAGGTGAGTTCATCTAGGCTATCGCTCTGGTTACTAAAGTAACCCTCGTTCCCCGAGGGGGGGAACGGAAATGCTATGTGGAAAAATTCCACTATGGGGATTTCGTTCAGAAAGCCAATCATCTGAAAGAGTATGTAAACGGGCCAATGAAATGCCAATGAGTTGGCAGCTTCAGCTTGCGCAGCTGATGCTCGTTGCAATCAATTTGGCAATAAAAGCACAGCGATAGCAGAGCTGAGTATCCATTTGAGCTGAAGAGACTTTCACCCCAACAGCTAAGGAGCATTCATTGTGGCAACGGAACATAGCATTTCCGTTCCCCCCCTCGGGGAACGAGGGTTACTTTGGTAACCAGAGCGTTCCCCTTCGGGAGGGGGAACTTCAATGCTATGTGGAAAAATTCCACTATGGGGAAATGTATGGAAAACGCCACAATAAACGGACCTTACCTCGCCCCCGATGAGAGGTTAACCAGGCTGAGTAGAGCGTGAGCGCACCTGCATCACCGGAGGCGCGGTCTTCCAACGCGTTCCCTGGCCCTTACTTATCCCACTTCAACAGAAGATTTACGGATTTAGATATATTTTTCGGGAGTCGCAAGACATCTAGTAATTTCTAGGAATTGATACGACAATACGTTGGGAAGCGTGCAGTCCCGATAGGGAGGACGCTGCGGAGGCCACCTGCTGCCCGAGTGGGGAGACTGGTGGCAAGAGAACATAAGGACTAGCCCTGAAAAGGGGAGTACACATATGAATATAAGATGGTTAGCGGTGAGGGAAGACACGGGTCCTACCTGTGAAGGGGGACAGCATCGTGGCTAAATATGCATATGGGATCGCCAGCGGGGATCACACATAGCAGGCACCTATACCCAGAACGCGGGCTGACCAGCGGGCAGACCTACAACGTAACGGGCCAGCGTCTGACTCCTCCGCTGAGTTGGATGCTGGGGGCCTCGGAGGAATCTCTGCAGGGCTCACCTAAGCGGGGAACTTTACTGACAGAGTAAAAAAGCGCACGTACCTCCGTGTTAGGGAGAATGGCGCAGCAAGCGTGTTACAACACCTCACCGAGTGTTTCCCCAATCACCAAAGGTTACCTAATACCCTTGAGGAAACCGGCTCCACTCGCAGATTGTAGAATCTTGCAAATGTGTTAGGTGTCGCCCAGCCCGCAGCTCTACAGATGTCTGTTAGAGAGGCGCCGTGTGCACGCGCTCAAGAGGAAGCGATGCTCCGAGTGGAGTGCGCTCACACCCCCAGGGAACACGGCTCACCCTGGCTTTGGTAAGCGAGGGAGATGGCATCCACTATCCAGTGGGCCAACCTCTGTTTTGATACGGCACTTCCCTTCTGTCGACCACCATAACAGACGTAGAGCTGTCAGATGATTTAAGCTCTGAGTGCGGTCCACGTAAGTTCACAAAGCGCGAACTGGACACAGCAGATAAAGGGCTGGGTCTGCCTCCTCCGTGGGCAGTGCTTGCAGCTCCCTACCTGATCCTTAAAACGGTGTGGTAGGAACCTTGGCACATAGCCGGGCCGTGATCTCAGGACAACGTGAGAGTTAGGCGGCCCGAATTCCAGGCACGAGTCACTGACCGAAAATGCCTCCAGGTCCCCGACCCTCTTAATCGATGCCAACGCGACCAGCAGAGCTGTCTTTAGGGACAGAAATCTTAAAGATACTGATTCGAGTGGTTCGAATAGATCTCCGCGCAACTCGTGAGAACGAGGGCGAGATCCCAAGAGGGCATGAGAGAGGGGCGGGGCGGATTTAATCGCCTAGCACCTCTGAGGAACCGGATGATGAGGTTATGCCTTCCCACGGTGCCGCCATCTAACGCATCATGGTGAGCGGAGATGGCAGCCACGTAAACTTTCAGTGTGGAGGGCGACAGCCTGCTCTCCAGCTTCTCCTGAAGAAAAGAAAGCACAACGCTGATCTGGCAATTCCGGGGGTCTTCTCTGCGAGAGACGCACCACTCAGTGAATAGACTCCACTTCAGGTCGTAGGCGCGCCTCGTAGGGGGGGCTCTAGCCTAAGTGATGGTATTAACCACCGAAGCCGGTAGGTTACCTAAGTCTTCCTCGCGTCTAAGGACCACACGTGGAGGTTCCAAAGATCTGGACGAGGGTGCCAGATGGTGCCTGTCCCTGAGAGAGTAGGTCCTCTCTCAAGGGGATCTGCCAGGGGGGGCCGTCGCGAGGAGGGAGAGTTCTGATATCCAGGTCCGGTTGGGCCAGAGAGGCGCAACTAGCAAGACCTGCTCCTCGTCCTCCCTGACCTTGCACAGTAACTGCGCGAGCAGGCTCACTGGGGGAAACGCATACTTGCGCATGCCCCGAGGCCAGCTGTGGGCCAGTGCATCTGTGCCGAGGAAGCCGTCGGGCAGGGAAAAAACAACTGGCAATGAGCGTTCTCGGAGGAAGCAAACAGATCAATCTGGGCATCCCCGAAGTGCGCCCATATCAGCTGGACCGTCTCGGGGTGGAGTCTCCATTCTCCTGGACGTAGTGGCTGCCGTGAGAGCGCACGGTTGAGCTCGCCTGGAATATGAATGGCGCGCAGCGATTTCAGCCGCGGATGACTCCAGAGGAGCAGACGGCGGGCGAGCTGAGACATGCGGCGAGAGTGGATACCCCCCATACGGTTGGCATACGCTACCGCCGCCGTGCTGTCCGTCCTGACCAGCACGTGATGTCGCTCCAGCACCGGAGAAAAACGGCGGAGAGCGAGAAACACTGCCAGCAGCTCTAGGCGATTGATGTGCCAATGCAGCTGGAACCTACCCACAGGCCCGCTGCTGCATGCCCGCAACACACGGCCCCCCAGCCCGAGCTGGAGGCATCTGTTAAGATAACAACATGCCCCAAGGGCTGAGGGCGCGGAGACACAGCGCAGTGACAGTCACCCGGTGTGTGCCCGCATGCCATGCGTGTCTGGGGACTCGATCGTGAAGCCAGTGCTGAAGTGGTCTCATATGGAGTAATCCGAGCGGCGAAGGCAGCTGCGGATGCCATATGCCCCAGGAGCCTCTGAAAAGATTTCAGGGGGACCACTATTTTGCTGTCGAACTCTCTCAGACAGTTCAGCATTAGCCAAGCGCGCTCCCCGGAGAGGCGCGCCGTCATGGTGACCGAGTCCAGCTCCAACCCGAGAAAAGAGATCCTCTGCACGCGGGCGAGTTTGCTCTTTTCTCGGTTGACCTGAAACCCCAATAGGTCGAGGTGCCGGAGCACCCTGTCCCTGTGCATAATCAACTGCTCCCCCGAGTGGGCTAAAATCAGCCAGTCGCGAGAAAATTGAGTATGCGGATGCCCGCGAGCCAAAGGGGCGCTAGTGCACCCTCCGCGAGCTTGGTGAAGACCCGCGGAGACAAGGAGAGCCCGAAGGGGAGGACCTTGTACTGCCAAGCTCGACTCTCGAACGCAAACCACAGAAACTGATGGTGGCGTGGAAGAATGGAGACATGAAAGTACGCGTCCTTCAGGTCTATCGCTGCAAACCAATCCTGAGGACGAACGCACCGGAGGATGCGCCTCTGCGTGAGCATCTTGAATGGAAGCCTGTGAAGACACAATTCAAATGCGCAGATCTAGGATTGGCTATAACCCGCCTTTCTTTTTTGGCACGATGAAGTACGGGCTGTAAAACCCGCTCTCCATCTCGGCTGGAGGGACCGGCTCTATTGCATCCTTCGCCAGGAGGACAGCAATCTCCTCTCGCAAGACAGGGGCGAACAGGGGCTGACCCCGGTGAAATACATACCCGTGAGCTTGGGAGGCCGTCTCGCGAATTGGATCGCATAGCCGAGTCTGATTGTGCGTATGAGCCACCGCGAAGGGCTGGCCCGCGCTAACCAGGCAGGCAGAGCCCCCGCTAATGGCTGCATCGCAACAATCGCTGACGTACCTGCAGTGGGGCAGCGCGGAGTGGGAGCGCTGATCCGGGAAGCGCTGGGGTCCCACGGAAGAGCTGGAGGCAAGAGATTCACTCCCACCTCGCTCCTATACTCCGGGAGGGGGCTGGAGGAGTGGGAGAAAGGAGCCCGTCCTCCCACAGCTCATGAGCCACTGGCGAAATGCACCGACTCTGCGAGCCAGAAGGCATAGCGTCCCGGACTGGCAGAGTTCGAGCTGTCACATCCGAGGAAGTGGAAAAGTGCTCCTTCATTGAGCCCGGCCCTCCACCGGGGAAAGAGCAGCTTCCCTCTTCTCCAGATGACCCGTCTCAGGGACGCTTCGTGGTCCGTTACCGGACTTAATGGCGCCCTGGGCGGGGCGGGCGGCCTGATTACGAGGTGCTCAACGCTGCCGCTTCACCGGAGGCATAGACGGGGCGGGGCAGCACTCGCAGGCGGCCGCCCTCGGCGAGGAGCCGCAGATGTGGAAAGCTCGGTGGGCCGAGCGGTCTTACATACCCGCCGATAGATGACCTCATCTGACTGCTCTCTCACCGCCTTGAATTCCTGGGTGAATTCAGACGGTGTCGCCGAACAGGCCAGCCTGGGATATGGGGAAGTCAAGAAAGCAAACTTTGTCTACTCCATGCATACCTTTTGCCAGGTTTAGCCTAAGGTGGCGCTCCTGGACCACTAATGTGGCCATCGTCCTTCCCAGGGCACACGCAGCGGACTTGAGATCCGTGGAGCTCAGTCGGGTGCGGTGCGGGGCTCTAACGAGCCCGGGTCGGAACCACCCTCGTGCAGCTGGGTCAGCGCGTGCGCATATCCCCTAGCGTGCAAGGTGGAAGCAGCCTGGCCCGCGGCTGTGAGGGCTCTGGCTCCGAGGGAGGCAGAAAACCATCACGCCTTGGACGAGAGACGAGGCTGACTTCAGCAGAAAGAGGCACCACGCGGCCGCAATGGCACTCTCAATCTGGGCAATCAACTCGTACTCCCTGGCTGCTCCACCATCCAGGGTGGTGAGGTGGAGGCGCACGCAGAACGGGCAGAGAAAGATGCCCTCTAAACTGCATGAGCCCACTGCGCACGTCCGGGAAGAAAGGGATGGGAGGCCAGAAGGTCTTGCCTTTTTAATCCTCCACATACACCCATCTAGTCGGTCCGGTCGTGGGGCTGGGGGATAAACCATCTCCAAGCCCACGGCCGAAACAGCCCAGGAAAGCACGATTATCATGCCTGTTTCTAGATCCGACGCCGCGCTCGCTACCCCGGAGGGAGGGAGCGCGGTTCGCATCCTTCATCAGACAAGGATAACCCACCTCCGATGCAGCGGTGGACATCTGAGCCTCGGTGTCATTAAGTGAGAGGGCGGCCATCCCAGGATGGATCGCTTCTCTTACTCAAAGCTTGGATGGAGCGCGTGGAGGAGCGAGAGGTCCACAGGCCCGAGGGCGGCGGATTTACTCCCACTGTAACCCTCAGATCTGCCCGAGTGCCCACCGCGGAGCGGGGGACAACTGGGGTGGGTGGCCCTTTTGCAAGAGCGAGCCGCGATCTTAACTGCGCAACAGACACGCCACCGCAGTGATGGCATGCACTGTCCGCGAGCACCGCATTAACATGCTGGACCCCCAGACATGAAACGCAGTGCTCGTGCCCATCATCCGAGGACAGGAAACCACCGAATCCAGAAACGCACAGTCGGAGCGCCGTCTTGAAAAAGACGTGCTGCACGACCGTGTTGCTCTTTTAGGATGCAACAATACATACCGCTCTGGAGGACCGGACCCAAAGAACGCCAGGCAAGGGAGAAGCCCAGCTCGACCATCTGCCGCTGCGTGTCACACACTCTGGACCGGGAGACCGCTCTCGTTCACTCTCTCTCTGTAATACAGCTGGAGGAACCCTCATGACTCTCTCAGAAGCTTCGTGAAAGACTCTGAAGCGAAAATGGATACTCAGCTCTGCTATCGCTGTGCTTTTATTGCCAAATTGATTGCAACGAGCATCAGCTGCGCAAGCTGAAGCTGCCAACTCATTGGCATTTCATTGGCCCGTTTACATACTCTTTCAGATGATTGGCTTTCTGAACGAAATCCCCATAGTGGAATTTTTCCACATAGCATTGAAGTTCCCCCTCCCGAAGGGGAACTGGGCCTTTCCGATAGACCTTTTTCCAATTTACCCGTTATGCTTTGTGTGTACAGCATGCGTAAGGAAGATGCTTCGAACTTGCCATATAAAGAGTCACATTTTGACAACTTTGACATGATAGTTATAATTACTTGAATTTAACGTCTTTGAAGTAATACTGATATTAATCAGCGCCACCTTCTGGACTGATTTTCTGAAAAATGCAGTCTAATGAAAAAACAATCGCTGCTAGTCATTTACCCTAATCATCAGGCAGCATCTTGACAAAACAAGAATGCATATAACTCTAACTAAATATTCCTTGGAAATGTTTAATTTAAGGTTCCCACTTTTACTCACGTTGATCAGTTTAAGATCAAATTTCTACAATTGAATTTTTAAAAGATTTAAAAGTGCACATGTGTGTCTGCCTTTCTTATTGATTGAGTGGTAGAGGTTGATATGATATTTAGAATGTAAGCAGTACTAAAAAATAGAATGAGTGTAGAATGATAATGTTTTTTTAGAATGAGCAATAATCCCATTAATCTAGTTACAGTACATGTCCCTGTCGAAGGTCAGTAAATTTAGGCTAAATATTTATTCAAAAAGGACAAGCCATTCTCGTAAATTTGTTCTTTGTGTGACTGAAATGTAGGAAATGAATGACTAAGGCTAAGGCAAGACTCACTGTACCGCTTCATCTTTAAAAAAGGGGAGGAGACCGACAGAAACTTAGAGTTTAGAGAATAAGGGCGTACTCACACTATGTACAGTTTCCTTTAACCGGGCCAAAGCAAGCTTGTCCCCCCTTCTGTCTCCCCCGACGGCCCGCAATCACATTGCATTCGGGCCTGAGCATGCTTACGTGAGATTTCTTTATATCACTATATCATTATTGTCGTTTGATATGCAGTGACACACAGTCAAATATTCCGCCGAACAGATCAGCCACTGCTGACGCTCATAAACAATCATAAAGTCCTCGTGCTGCAGGAATGAGGAGGTCTGCTGAAGGCACAGCTGTGGTGCAGTGAGGGGTTTTCGTCGTTAAATTTTAGACAGTTTACGTTCATTAAACAGTAAGAATGATTAATAAATCCATATGAAACAGTCCCAGCTCAGTCCCATATGAAACAGCTCAGGTGCGCTCTGCACTCACACTACAAGCGTACCGCACCAAAGCCCAAGTGAACAGTGCTCAGGCACACCTCTTTCAACCGGGCCAGGGCCGGCCAACTGTACCTTGTCTAAGCCCGGTTCAGCGCACTCACACTTCTAAAATTATCCGGGAAATAGGTTGAGGTTAGGGTTAGTTTAAGTTGACATGTACTTGCAAAGTTTCTTATAGTCAGTTAAATGTCTGTTAAATGTCAGTATCAACAGATATTAAGCAGATAGTCTACTGATACTCAAATGGATCATCAAAATAAAGTGTTACCTAATTTTCAAACATAAGTGCATTGCCCTTTTAGCATCATTCATATAACATTTCATTTCCAAACTGTTGCAATTTCTAAACTTTGGCAATATAAATGACAACCAATCATAAAATATTGCTACATATTTCACTTTCATAAAAAAAAAGTATCAGCTTAATATTTCACAACAAACATTGGCATAGTATTTTAAATGAGCATGGGATGGGGGGGGAAAGGACTTGAAGTGAGTTGCGATGAAAAAAAAAAGAAGAATCAATAAATGGTTTAAATGGAATAAATGTGTTTTTTTATTATTATTATTATGTACTTTTTGGCAAGCTGCAATAAAACATTTATTTTGAGATATAAATCAAAGTAAATTAAACTGAAGGTTTCAAATCTTATATCTGGTACCTATGATGCCTAAAAATGCTGTCTAGGCAGCTCAGTAGGTTGTGAGAACAAATACTTCTGACAAATCATATCGATAAACTGATTTTCAGAAGCCTGAAGCCAAAGCTGGCCTCCAATACTGAGAGCTATCATCCATCCTTGAACATGTCCTTCACCACCAACATAACAATCAATGCAGCAAAAGGTAAGCTTCCCTTGCAGATTTGTCTTTGTAAAAGTTATAATGAAGGTCCAAGATTTTTCTTCTTTCATATCAGCACTTTCAAACCCTTATCAAAAAGTCTGTCTGTCCATTAATTGCTCTCTAAAGTTTCTTTGCTTCAATTAACTTTCCTGCCTCCAAAGATTTTGTGGAGTGTAATTGGTCTTAGCTCAACTGCCTTTCCGCATTCATCAAATAAAATAGCAGGATGAAAATCATTTATGGAAATTCGCAGCATGTCCGTTCTTTTAGCTGTCAAACCCAACTTCTCATCCGTGTGCATGTTTGGTAAGTGAAAATGTCACAGAACATCTTCCTAGATCATTTCAGTGTGGTAGCCATGCTCTCTGTGGAGAGGAAACTTTCAAACATTATGTTTCCAGACAGCGAGACAGGTCTAGCTGTAGTCTGGAGAGTGCTTTTGCAGAAGGACATCTCTGACAGACTGTCCGTGTGAGATAGCTGCTGAATGGCCCTGGCTGCGTGTGCGACTCCCAGGGGCCTGTCACTCTTTCCCCGCTCCTCCGTGACATGTTTCGCCTGTTCCTCTGGGATAGACGACCAACAGCTCTGCAAGATTACAGAGACCACACAGCAGGAATAAATACACTTTTTATCTTATCACAGAGGCTCTAAATCCAATAAAGAAGCTGTTTTATTGTAGCTTTTCTCACCTGTATGTACACTTAACAAAAATATAAATGCAGTTTTGTTTTTGCTCACATTTTTAAGAGCTGAATTGAAAGATCAAAAACTTTTCTATGTACACCAAAGGCCTATTTATTTCCAAAACTGTTCACACATTTGACTAAATCTGTGTTGGTGAGCACTTCCTTGCTGAGACAATCCATCCACCTCACAGGTCTGGCATATCAAGTTACTGATTAGGCATCATGATTATTGCACAAGTGTGCCTTAGGCTCGCCAAAATAAAAGGCCATTCTAAAATCATAGATGCCACAAATTTAGCAGCATGCAGTTGTCATTCTGACTGCAGGGATATCCACCATCTGTTGTCCATGAATAGGGTTGTGTATCATTTGGGGTTATTTCGGTACTGATGCTAAATCGATACTTTTAAAACAACACTGGTGCCAAAACGGTGCCTGAACCAATACTTGTGAGCAACACAATTATGGTGAATGACTCTACAAAAAGTCTTTTATTTGACAATAAAATAAATATTTAAATAATTTAAATAATAAACTGAACAATATAATTTAAGTTTAAAGAATACATTAGTTCATATATTTTTAATTGAACTGCATTAATTATTCTTTTAATCATTTGTTTGTTAACATGAATTTAGGATTTGCCTTATGCAATTAGCATTACATTAGCTTACTACTATCCTGTGGAAAGGTTGTCATCAAAATCAGGGAACACTTTTTTTTTTTCTAAGGTTGAGGCTTGTGAATGCGTTTACATGGACATCAGTATCCTAATTATTTGCCTTAATCTGAATAAGACAATAATATGATTGAGGTGTTTAAGGACTGCTGGAGGAGTATGGTTTTAATGGAAGAGTAAAAAAAAAACATCTGCATTTTGTGACGCGGGAAGGTTGTGTTCCTTTATGGTAATCAAAAATCAGTTTTTCTTAGACTCTAGTCTGAGTATTGGTGTCCACGTAAACACACTCCGTGAAAGTGCCAGATGATGTCACAAGCTGTCAAAGACAGTGCATTCATCTACCTTTAAGTTCACTGCATGTACGCTCAAATGTTTTATTAAGTTTAACGGGGTGTTTCCCCCTTACACACAACTTTTGTAAAGCATCTGCTTCACGTTGCTGTGTCAGAATACATTGAAATGCTTAGTTTAAGCAAAGTCGATGAATGCAATCATGAGTGATGATGAATCTGTAGGGATAAGCTGTACTGCCCCATTGCCTACGTGTGTGCCTAAGCAACAAGAACAAATGCCTAACATCGCCGACAGTGTCCGTATCCCTCAAAGTTGTTTAGAATGAAATGTTTAAAGACACAACATGTACCTATGTGTGCCTTTGATGTACCTTCTTGTCACAGCACCAGTAGCACCTGAATTAAGCACTGAAATTGATATGCTGATTCGGTCTGGTGTATACCAGTTACATAGGTATGGCACTAGATTTCAGTACCCAACCCTACCCATGAATTGAATGTTTATTTCTGTACCATTACAGAATTTGGCAGTACAACCAATCAACAACTTCACCAGCCAGTGTGGTATGAGTTTACTGCATAGGCCTTTGCATATAGGTTTATAGAAATTAGCGTATATAACAACATGTTTCAGTTGCTGCCAATATCCACCAACATTCCACAGGCTACAATCAACAACCTGATCAACTCTATGCCATGCTAAGGAGATGCGTTGCACTGCGTGTGGCAAACTGTGGTCACACTGATACTGACTGGCTTTGTGTACATTGAAAAAGTTTCAGATCTTTGGGTTCAGCTCATGAAAATGATAGAAAAAAAACAAAAGTGTCACATTTACTTTATATTTTGTATATTATAGTTTTCTAATGTCCATTATCCTGAGTGAGGTATTATGCCATATAAGCTCTGCATACTGAAATGTCCAGGATTTCATATTATTTAACAGAAGTTTCCTTCAACCAAAATGGTCTGAATAAATGTGCAAAAACGTTACACTCTGCAGCAAAAGCGCAAATTCCAGGTATGCTTGTCGTTGTGTTATGATCATCATGATAGTGATGACTAGCATTATTTTACAAAGAACTTTGCTGTAAATTTAATGATGGTGATTATTATTATAAATCAGCATAATATCAAAATTGCTGACTTTTTTTGTCTTGTTCTGAACACACTCAGGACATACAGTATATTTCATAATTACTACTGTATATAAACCATTTCAATGTGGTGATGTCACTGGCCCATGAACATTTCCAGCTCGTTGTCAAACTATTTCATAACTGTAACGATGTGATTCAATCATAACTTGATGTTATAGCAGCTATCATAACATTCATTCATTCATTTTCTTGTCGGCTTAGTCCCTTTATTAATCTGGGGTCGCCACAGCGGAATGAACTGCCAACTTATCCAGCATATGTTTTACACAGCGGATGCCCTTCCAGCTGCAACCCATCTCTCTGGGAAACATCAATATACACTCATTCACACGCATACACTACGTACAAATTAGCCAACCCAATTCACCTATACCACGTCTTTGGAGCTCTGGGGGAAACCAGAGCACCTGGAGGAAACCCATGCGACCATGGGGAGAACATGCAAACTCCACACAGAAACGCCAATTGACCCAGTCAAGCCTCGAACCAGCGACCTTCTTGCTGTGACCGTGGCACCCCAGATTGAGTCAAAAAAATAATAATAATAATAATTGTCTCTCTTAAGAAACAATCAATTGAATCATTCATTCATTAATTTTCTTGTCGGCTTAGTCCCTTTATTAATCCTGGGTCGCCACAGCGGAATCAACCGCCAACTTATCCAGCATATTTTTTACGCAGCGGATGCCCTTCCAGCTGCAACCCATCTCTGGGAAACTCAATTGAATCAATTAAGAATTAAAAACAATGCTAAAAAAAATTGCTTTAAACTCCTAGTTCCTACAGTATAATGCTATTGCTAAATGAACTAAAAGGGTTAGTTCATTTTAAAAATCTGTTATTAAATACTCACTCTTGAGTCATTCCAATACACTGAGATCAAGAGCTCTCCATATCAGCAACAGTCTCGAGATGATCAAAGTTAAGAAAACAAAAAAACATTGTCAAAATTTGCCTTGTGACTTGAGTGGATGCCCTTCCAGCTGCAAAACATCTCTGGGAAAGCCATCATAACATTATTTATCAATAAGTGGAGCTTTTTGGACTCTCAAAAGCTATGGAAATTTAAAACAGGAAATAAATTAAGACCATTGTTATTGTTTACATCCCTCAAAATGGTCTATATATGTTGATTCTACAGCAATGTAGAATGTAAATTTAAATTCACACTAATTATGAAGCTGCGTTCTCTTGAATAGGTGCCAAACGTATGTTTAGAGTATACGTTTGCTATGGAAACATGTTAAAGATCTGAACATTTTAATTAGCATTGTCAATGCATTAACGTAATGACCCTTGTCTAAATGAAAATTGCTCTACTCTATGCTTTACGAATGTGTATTAATCAGGACCAATCAGTCCATATTCAAATTAATAAGTATATCAACTTGAGAACAAATAGCATCTATAAGGGCCATTCACTAAAGTAGGACAATTATTACAAGCATAGGTGTTTAAGAGTATTAAAAAGTCATTAAAGACTCCCATTACCCACTCCCCTCCAAAAAAAAAAAAACATAAATATATAATTAATAAAGTAAAACATATGACAGTGACTTTATCACCTATAGCATTATGTAACTAGAAATGGCCAGTGTAGAGCAAGGCAGTGAGTTGCTAGTTAGCCGATGTGTCATGGCTGCTAGAATACAGGATGGGTGATGAAAGCCATGCCAGACTCATTAGTAGCTTTTTTCTCCATTTGGTGCATGACTAATAGAGCTCTCTCAAATTACCCAGGCACAATGCAAAGACTTCCGTGCAAAATGATCTTCCCTCGCTTTGAAAAGATTTCCAACCCTCAACAGTGGAGCAGCGCTGTTAGTGAAATGGAGATAGACTGTTGTGGTAAATACCTTTCAAGTCAGGTATTAGAGACTGATTGAAGACTGACAGTACAAGCTCTTGAACAGTAATCCATTTTATTTTCCGTGACACTCTCCATCTGCAGGCTAAAATGAAATGGTGTGGGAGGATAAGAAAAGCATGCATCAGGTATACTTGGTTGTTTGAGACTACTTTAAAATGCCAGATAGATCAATTAAACGTGGGGTCAGTAATATGTCTGGTTCAGACTGCAGTGTTTTGATACAACTTTGTCAGATGATGTGATTTTGACTGCTACATTATTGTTTTGTTGTGGACAAGAAACATGTCAGACTACATTTTGCTTCCAATTGCTAACCAATTAATGATGTATGTGATGTGAATTCTGGAATACTGACTGTATAGACTTCTGAAAACACACACACACACACAAATTCAGACGTATTGTAACTAAAGCTGGGCTGCATGGTGGCTTAGTGGTTAGACTTTGCATGTTCTCCCTATGTCCATGTGGGTTTCCTCCGGGTGCACCGGTTTCCCCCACAGTCTAAAAACATGCAGTATAGGGGAATTGGATGAATACATTGGCCTTAGTGTGTAAATGTGAGCGTGTATGGCTGTTTACTAGCAACGGGTTGGGCTGGAAGGGCATCTGCTGCGTAAAAAACATATGCTGGATAAGTTGGCGGTTCATTACACTGTGGCAACCTCTGATAAAAAAGGGACTAAGCTGAAGGAAAATGAATACATGAGTGAATGTTACTAAAAACAAACCTTTTCTGAAATAATTCAACCTATGTTTCTCTTTTGTTTCATCCTATTTGAAAGCCGTGCATGAAAACCCATTGGTCAACATCACAGAAGGAAATCTTTGATGTCCATTCTTGTTTATATCAATGTAACATCCTACAGTACATCAGATTGTGCCAAAATCGAAATATTTTTAGCAAAACACTTTCAGGCTTGTCATGAGCTCTGATTCACACTTCAATATAGGCTATGCTTGTATAGCTGCCATACTTTTTTCCCTTTCCCCCAAACCCCTGATGGATTTTTGCACATATATTCAAAATCCAAAACTGAAGCCCAGTAAATATAGAATTTGTTGCCATATATACGAGACATGAAGCAATCTGAATCTCAGAAGAGGTTTCTACAGGCTAACATATTCTTGCTAGATGTTAGCTAATGTTAGTTGTTTTAACAATAAAAATTTACATACAATTTATGAGTGTGATTTTGATTGATTGATTGATTAATTGATTGATATATTGATTGATAGATAGATAGATAGATAGATAGATAGATAGATAGATAGATAGAT
>CAIGQQ010034267.1:3856104-3866156 GCA_903798035.1 Danio albolineatus
GATAGATAGATAGATAGATAGATAGATAGATAGATAGATAGATAGATTGATTGATTGATTGATTGATTGATTGATTATCTATAACTAGGCCTCTGCACTGCAACATGTAGTCAGTTATCAGGTTGTCCAATTATCAGAATCATCCCACTGCACTAATTCATTCAGTTTTCAACTCTCTAAAAGGGATTTAAATGTGTTCATGTTTTTTTCGGTCTTTTAATCGAACATTCTTTCTTGACCATTCACAAGAATTGATAGTAACAGCCAGATGAAACTTTTTTTTTTTTTAATTAAGCAATGTTGATTAATGTACACTGTCCGTGGTTGTAAAACAAATAAATAAACTAATGTTTCAATAAGGCAGTCACACTAGAGTTTGAGCTTGCGAAATTGAAGCTATTGTATGTGAGAGTGTGATCCCGCTGTGAAAAATGGCGGGATTAAACAAGATGATTAGACATTTTTGAAAAAGCCAGTGATTGCTCCATATTTAAAATTTCTGTACAGAGAGGTCATGTTTTGACCTACGAGGCTGGTTTCCAGCCTGTCGCATTCGAATGCATGTGAATGGAAGTCTATGTGTTTTTGAAAAGTTTTGAATACCAGTTCAGAAGTGAAAAAAATAAATAAATGAAAAATAAGAATGTGCGCATACAATCCGATAAATAATATCTTTTTCAAAAATAAATTTTTAGGCCCATATACACAGTGAATGTGTAATTGAATATCCAAATTGCAATCAAATGTGTGGAACAAGTGTGTGAACAGTCCAGATCTGCACTCAAATAATCAGTCCTAAACAAGGTGTTTTTTGGCTTAGTTGTTGACAATTTCTGGAATGGTTCTCTTGTGGCGAGAAAGCAATCTAAACCATAGTTTTTTGGATGAAGATTTTGGAAAAACTGTTCACAACATGAAATACTGATTAGAACTGACTCTTCCACAAAATTGTAAAATAATATATAGAAAGGATAGTTAATAATAATAATAATAATAATAATAATAATAATAATAACAACAATAATAATAACAATAATAATAATAATAATAATAATAATAATAATAATAATAATAATAATAACAATAATAATAATAATAATAATAATAAAACAGGCTGGTTTATATCCATGTGAAATAATGACTAATACATGCATGAAAGTGCACATGAGATATTTTCAATTGTTTAGAAATATTCCCATGTTAAAATTGACCGAACCAAGAAGAAACATAGTAATCACTGTTTTGGAATATAGCCAATGATCAACAGGTGTGAAAACATTGTAAAAGGATAAGCTATCTTATAGTTGTGTGCACAGAACTGAGAGAAACATCTTATCTATATAATATCACATTAATATTATCAGGGCTCTAGACAAAAGGCTCTCGCGCCGCTCCTACATCACACTTACAGTAAATATGATCATTATTAAGATACATGTGAAAGACATGACATTTTGTTTATTGATAAAATGCACTAAAATAAAAACTACACAAAATACACATGTTTTCTTTTTTGTTTTTCTATTCTGCCACACAACAAAAACTGCAACCACTGTGCCACAGTAACAATTGCAAATTCTGTCAATAGTATCTGGATGCAGCCCTTTTGATGCAAGCTGAGATTGCAATCTCAGACACAGTGCACTCAATGGAGTGAGCGACATCACTGTGACGGAAGGGTTGGGGTGGGGTTAGGTGAGCGCATTAAAAAGCATTGGATGCGTCTCAGATTGCACTGCTTTAGGTCTGCATCCAGACCCCTCTCAATTCTGTAGCTATTACATACAATATGTGTAGCCTTTGTACGATGTCCATTGGAAAACTCGAGAGTATTTCCATTGACCTAGTCATACAGTACCACTTCCACAAGCATCTTCTTATGAAATGAATGAAGAACAAACTCTCTCATTCATTTGCAACAAGGAAAACTGTACATTTTGGGATTCCAGTAGTCAACATGATGGTATGTACACAACTGTTCATTTCAGTAATAATAATAATAAATATAAATATGTGACATAAAACGACACATTTAATTAGATGAGTTTCCATCCACTTTTTCTTTCACAAAACTTAACCCTTGCTTTCAGGACATTCTTAAAATGAACTAATACCTTAACTTGCTTAACATGGACTAACTTAACATGGATTAACACCTTAGAACTCAGACAGTGTTTTAAAAATAAACTCAGACATATCATTATAAATCACAATACATAATAAATCATACTCTGTACAGACAAGCAGATGAGCCCATAATAAGAACGTGCCTGATTTAATTACGTATTACTAAGGTCCCTCACACAGAACATGTTTTATCAGATTTGGAAGTGCAAGGTGTGCATATTTTTGGGGTGACTTTTATACAGAAAGAACAATGCCAGAGTGGTGTGTTTTTATTTATTCATTTTTTTAAGTTTCTAAGCAACCATACAATCAGCTGTTTGTCAGTCTAGCGCAAATGCTCTAAAACTTTCCATTCATTTTACTGGACAATGGAAAAGAAAATGTTTGGAGCTTTACAGCTCAGGATTGACTTTTTTCTAATTCAGGCACTCAGATCGCTCCTGTAAAAGCACATGGTTTCCAGGGTGCAAGCAGTGCACAGAACATTCACTGTCAATAGAAATAGGAACGGCACAAAACAAAAATGTCACTTCGTTGTTTGCAATGATTGGAACGGCGCTATAAATAAACAGCATTAGTAACGGCGATACTTTTTTCTGTAACGAGTAATCAAATGAATGACTGTTTCCCCCATTACAACGTTGTTACCTGTTTGAGAATTGAAGCGGTTTTCATGTGAGCAGTGTCTCTCGGACATAAGACCTCTCTTTCTCTGGGGTGGGTGTGTCTCTCTCCATCAGTGATAACTAATTCTAACGTGAGCTCTGCTACAAAAGAATGAGACAAAACCACAACTTCAAAGCAAATAAAACTTAATTTTAATCTCTAGCTACCTCTCATCAAGCCTGATAACGATCACCAGAATACTAATCTTGCACACCTTGCACATCTTGCACTCCCCGTATAACCCCCGAGATTCCAGGCTGGAATCGAAGTCTGACGGTTCAGCTCACCTTCTGCTTGACTCGCCTTCTTCCATGGATGTTTCCCCTCTCCTGTGATCATTTAACCTGTGGATGTTCCTTTCAAACCTGTGGATGAACACAGCTATCATTAAGGAAAGTGACATTACACACTCTAAGGAATAAAGGTACAGGAGCTGTCACTGGGGCAGTTCCTTTTAAAAAAATACATATTTGTACCTGAAAGGTCCTTAATGGTACTTCAAAGGTACTTTTTGGTACCTTTGGGCACTAATATGCACCTTTGAGGTACCACTGTGGACTCTTCGAGTACAAATATGTATCTTTTGAAAAGGTACTGCCCCAGTGACAGCTCCTGTTCCTTTATTTCTGAGAGTGCACTCTATGTCTGCTTGAAGCTATCCGTTTACAATGTAAATAACTATTCCCCTGCTCCAAAGCTGAGACTTTCACTCACCTGCTTATCCTACTGATTTGTGCACTACTTGTTTGAATAAATTGATGAAAAGAGATAACCCTCCTTGTCCTCATTGTGTGACCATGACACGCTTATTAGTCAGACAGAATTAAACAAAATAATATCTAGATATGTAGTTAAGCACATGCTACCATTGTCTCTCACATTGTCTCACAACAACATAGAAATAGCGTATATTAATGTACAATGTTTTATATTTATTTCATAGTCATTTGACAAATTATATCTGTTTTAAGTAACGCAATACTTACTTTCCCTGGTAATTAGTTACTTTTATAATTATGTAACTCCGTTACTAACTATTACGCCCTAGGAGAAAAAAACATAATGGGCATAATAAACGAAAAACAAGTGTTGTGGGTGGTAGATTTCCCCCCCCCCAAAAACAAACTTAATTCAAAGAGACCCCTTTGGTGGACAACCAAACTCAGACACTCAATTGAGAGTAATTGAATTGATTTATTATAGTAAAGTAGCATTTCATGAGCATATCTTCAGGGTGGCCTCGTGCCAAAATAACAAACAAAAGAATCTACAAAGTAAAATGAACTAAATTACCTATGAATATTTATAGAAAATACAGGAAGCTTACCTGTCTCCCTAACATAAACAAAGTCAAAAGTAATCAAATAAATCAGCAGGCCACCCCTACAAGCTCAAACTCTCGAAATAGTCAAGTAAAAGTATAAACAACAGCACAGGATGAAATACATTGTTGGTCGTCAGCCAAAGGGGAAAAGAGGGAAATCCAGGAGCTCCACTCCCAGCAACTGTCACACCACGAATGAGCTCCCCGAACCAGGCCGGAAGGTCTTATTTATAGGCCTCTGCGACCAGCAGCCAATCAGGGCATAGACCTCATTGCAGTGGGAGCCTATGACAAACAAAACAGCGGCGGGACAAACAAAAAGACACGTATAGTGCGAAACAAAATAAATAAACAAGTAAACTTCAATCGTAACACTAACTCAGATACTATTTGTGAGAAGTGACTAGTAACTACTGTATAACTAATTACTCTTTTAAAGGAACATGCCGAACACTGGTGTTCTGTGTGATCAGTGACTAAATATGACTGCAATAATTCTAAATTAGTATCTAGTAATACTTATAAGAATAATTAATAAAATCTCTCACCATCTTGCTGCCCTTACTGTGTTACCACCTGGCAACCACCTAGTTCTCCTACAGTATATGCACGCGCCGGACCTGATTATCACCATTAACTCCTTGGAAAAGAATGAGTTTCAGAACATCTTGTCATTTAGGCCTATAATCACAATGATTTCATTCTACTATTTTCTCCCTATATCTAAAAAAGAAAGGGTGATTGAGGACTCCAATTATCACGCCAACCTGAATTCCCTCTGTTAAGTTGAAAAAAAAAAAAAAAATGTCTCCTCCTGTATTTTTGACTTTATCGGCTCAATATAAGGCAGGCACGATATCTCAAGTCCAATCCTTGCTGCTTTATCACCTGGCCATAATCCAAGTCAAACAAGACTAACAATTTTAACTGAACATATTGCACAATAAAGCTGATAAAAAGCTGAAGACATTTGGGAGCGTTTGGGTCTCTGCGCATCAGGTTGCAAAGATAGAGATGTAGATAACACTATTCACAAGAGAGACAGGAAAGCAAGGGCATCTTAACTGCCTGTTTAGCAGAGATGAGGCATGTGGTCGCTGTGATAGAATTTAATGGATACGATTCGCTTTTCTCTTTTATCTGTTGTGATGATTTGTGTTTAAAAAAGAGAGTGGGCAGAGAGAGAGCAAAGCCGTCTAGTCTGGGAGTTGGACGAGATCCACGCGATGATTCATGTTCATTGTCCGGTCTAAATGCGTGAGACTCCCTAATTAAAGTGTTGCATATGTTTCCAAATCCAACAGGTCAACGGGCTCTCAGATCTCTCCAGAGCAAATCAGAGACAAAACACTGCTCGGGATTTACAGCTTTTCTTTGTAGTGTACAACAAGTTTAGAAACTAATTGTTTCACACATCACGAGTGGGAAGCGCACAACATTCAGAACCCATGATAACAAGTTTCACAACGTATAAGCAAGCAGATTGACAAAAGAAACAACAAAAAGAAGTGGAAACGACTAGGCTTTGTATACAAAAGCTGATTAAAGATTGGATTTGTGAATGTCTAACAATTTGGACGTTTTTTTTTTAGTATCTTGTATTAACATGCACTTTCATTGTCGTTTGGTCAGTAGGTGTAGGTGGAATGTTTGGCTGTTCTGTGGTACACTTTGCATAACAAAACAGTTTTAAATTAGCGTTTTTACTATGTGGAAATGTGGTCAAAAGTTGACTAACTCAAAACTTTTATTCTTCTTATTATTATTATTATTATTTTACACAAATATACTGTATAACATCATGCTCTACTGATCATATATACCAGGTGTAAACTGGACAGAGGTGCTTGATGGAAGCACTACATTTGAAGGGTTAATTTATTTCCTACTTAATATAGTTTTGCTGCTTGACACTTTTGAACACTTCTTCAAACTATCTTTTTGTGTTTTCACTTAAAATTTGAAGGTAAATTTTTCAGATGAATCATCTGTTGAACTGCATCCCAATCATCACAAACACTACAGAAGACCTTTTGGAACCCACATGGACACAAGATTCTCACAGAAATCAGTCATGTTCGGTGAAAAAAAAGAAAGTCATGACTTGGGGTAACATTTAGTATGGGGGCGTGTGAGAGATCTGCGGAGTCTGAGACATCAAGACATTTGTGATGCCCATTACATTACAAACCACATGAAAGGGCAAATTCTTCATCAGGATAATGCTCCTTATACTTCAGCCTCCACATCAAAGTTCCCATAAGCAAAGGAGGTCAAGCACCTGGTCAAGAACCAGCACCTTCTTACTGTGAGACGATCGTGCTACCCACTATGCCACCGTGGCGCTCTGAGTCACAGTAAATTTAATTTAATATAAGCTACTATAGCCCATTTTCATTCAATTGCAATTAACAAGCAAGTCAATGTTTAAAACATTACACTCAGTTGGCAAATAAGTGCATTCATTTAAAATAAATAAATAAATTTAAAACATTATGCTGAGGCAAACTTTTCACAAGAGCAATTATACTAAATCCAGTTCATCTCAGCAGTTTATAGCTGCAAACGGTTTTACCTAAATTAATTAACGTTTGTAAATGTTGTCCTCCACATGTAAATATCTCCTTTTTATGTACATTTGATTGCCATTCCACAGTGTATAAATAACAGAAGAAATGCTGTCAGCGTAAAAACGTCCACTTGATGTTTGAGCTACATTTTTTTTGCATTCACTTACTCATTCAGGATGTGGGAAATGGGCCTACATGGCATGTGAGCCACTAATTTGAAGAACTGTATGAAAACAGTACAAGACCCCGATGGATGTGACTAGCAGCCCCTACGTAAGGGTCCAATTAAATGAGATTTAGAAACAAGCTCCACTACATGGTGCTCCAAATCTACTGTGTGTTGATTATTGCAACTGTCGATAGCACAGTCATTAATTATAATAGATTTGATATCACATTGTGGTACATGCATAGTACTGTACATCCCAAACCAACAATACTTCATCACTAGGAGTGTGGACACTATTAAAATAGTTCTAATAAAAAATATAAACAATTATAAAAAAAACTAAAAGTTCACTAAAACTAATTGCAGTCACAGCCATGTGGAATAATCCATATATCCTGCTCAGCTTCAGAAGATTTTTCCCCGTTATCTTAACAAGCCAATTACATATTTTACCTCAATTTTTTTTACTAGATTTTTGTCTAAGATTTCACAACTGTCTGTCTATCATCCTGAAGAGAAATTTATGAATGAATATGAATTGTACTTTCCAATATAATTAAATTAAAAAAAACTACACTATCAACAAAAAAATTAATAAAATAAAAAAATCTACATAATAAGGACTTAATAAATGCGCATATGTTTTCAAAATTTTGCCTTTTTGTAGTTTATATGGAGATGATGATGGCATTTTTTTTTTTTTTTCAGATTAGAACAAAAATTGTTATGCTTTTTATTCCAGCAATATGATGAATACATGATTTCACTGTTTAGGACATGTAAACGTGTGTTTATTAGCAAAATATATGAAAGCCATTCTACACATTTTATGAATGTAAATGTGTACGTGTGTCCCAGGTACGTTTTATTGCCTGTTTCAGATGACAATTCCACTATGTGGCGATGTGTACATGTTTGTGAATCTGAAATATGTTACCTTGGTACGATTCACATCATTTTTGTTCACATTCACAAGAAGGCTTTTCATAGAGATCCCTTAGCAAACCACTCACCTAAATCTTTACCCAAACAAAACAGTTTTTAGATGCAAGCATTGGAGAAAAATGAACTGTGGTCACATAGTTTTACCGTAATTTTACATACGTTTTGTGGATTTCAAGTACAACCAAACCAGGCTCATTCTGAAAAAGCAGTCCCACATATGTTGCTTGAGGCCGCGAAATCCATCCCTGGAGGTATGTATTTTTGCACTTTTGGTTTTCGCGAATCCACAAGAGGCCACTGTGCAAGCTTTTTGAGATCTTAAATTTCTCTCACGAGTGCCGTTCGCGCCTGCTGTTCTCGCGTAAACCCACCAGAGGCTGCTGTTGCTGACTGTTTGACTGACTGACCAACCAATGGACTGACCCACCCTCCTCCTTCCCAAAACCCAACCAACAATTTTCAAAAACAATCCAGAAAGTGTCCTCAACTCATTTTTACCGCATTTTCAGTTTTTACCGCATTCTCACCCTGTTATTTACTGGTTTATTTTATTTTTTGGATTCTGTTTTGGTCTTACCTGCTTTCTGGAACCGCTCTTCACCAGACTCGAACCCTGCCGTCATGGTCAACTCCTCACTGCATCTCAAGTCCGCCGAACAACAGAACAAACTGATTGCAGTGGGGAAGTCATCCACACAGAGGTAAGCTGGTAAGCGCAAAAAGGATCAGCATCATACTGCCCGTAGCATAGTTCAAGAGTTCGCCCTTAGATATGCTTAGCGTTTATAGCAGGTTTGGCATGCTGTCCCGGGAGAGAACCCTGAGCTCGGAGATATTTGAGCCCAGGGCTCCCGCCCAGTCAATAAGCATATAAGGGGATCCGAGATCAGATAGGTCTCGAAGGCTCCCCTTTTGAAAAGAGAGGAAAAAAGGAGGAGATGGGGTGGAAGGGGGGATTCTTCCAAAACACAGATAGAGTGGTAGGGAAAGAACTGATCCATTTATAGTAAGCTTGGATCGCTCTGATTGGATTATTGCTGATTACAGATGATCAGCCAGGCGTGCTAATCATATCACGAGCTCCTCTCGAAATTAGTTTATGAAACTTCACTTCAAGAGTTCGCCCTTAGATATGCTTAGCGTTTATAGCAGGTTTGGCATGCTGTCCCGGGAGAGAACCCTGAGCTCGGAGATATTTGAGCCCAGGGCTCCCGCCCAGTCAATAAGCATATAAGGGGATCCGAGATCAGATAGGTCTCGAAGGCTCCCCAAAAATGCTATTATTAATTCGGGACAGCAGCCGCGTATTTCGAAGAATTACCCCCCAAAAAGCTAGAAAGTTTAGTATATCCGGCTGCTGGATATAGTGATTTAGGAAAAAACATAGGGGGCTCCAGTTGGAGCAAAGGGCGAAACGGGCTCCTGCGGGAGCCTGAGCAGGGGAGGGGGAGGGGCGGTGGTGGAGGGTGCCAAAGGGGTGGGCAGGGTTGACTTGTAGAGAGTCAAAAAACAATGCTCGAGGAACACTCCTGACGGAGATAGAGCTGGGAAGTGACAGCACTAAATATAAATATATATGTATATATTGGAGTATATATAAATATAAATATATAATGGGGTAATCTAGGGCCTGGAGGGGGCAATTAAAAGACTTCAGTGAGTCCGGGAGACTGCAGGGACTTGGGTAGCAGTTCTGATATTGGTTTACTTTACTTTACTGCAGGGACTTGTGTAGCAGTTCTTATATGCCATCTCCAGCAAGAATCATGACGTGGGATTTGGGCAGTGGAGATTCTTGCTGGAGGGTGAGCGGCGAGTTGGCGACGACTCCGCGGGAGTCAATGCTCAAGGAACACTCCAAACTGGGAGATAGAGCAGGGAGTGACAGCGCTCTATATAAATATATATCCATAAACCTGGGTCCATTGATATATATATATAATGAGTTTCAGTGGCCTGAGGGGGGCGGTGACAAGACCCCTGCGGGGGTCTTAGCCCGGGGAACAGGGCTACTTTGGCTGACTCTAACTGGAGTCTGGGGAAAGGGGATTTGGGTGGTGAAGACTCCTGTTAGAGGGTGACGGGCGGGTTAGGTGCTCAAGGAACACTCCAAACTGGGAGATAGAGCGGGGAGTGGCAGCGCTATATATAAATATATATCTATGTACTTGCATATATAGATATATATATATAAGGTGAGGGTTGCTAAGGCCTGGGAGGGGCAATGAGGTGACTTCTGTGGGGTTCTGGC
>CAIGQQ010034267.1:3874931-3885349 GCA_903798035.1 Danio albolineatus
ATATATACCGCAACAATAATATGTATGTGTATTTATGTATATTTATTTAATTATTTATTTTTATTATAATTTTTATAATTTTTGTTTATTTATTTATTTCATTTTTTTTTTTTCCGCAAAATTGTACACAAATTTCTGGGTAATATCCCCACGAAATCAGCCATTTTTATTGTGAAAAAAATAAAAAAATAAAAATTTTAAACTAGGAAGTCTGATAAGGGGTTTAAACAGTTGTGTGGCGACAGTGTGTAAATATAGTCAGCATCTAATGGTAAAAATGTATCAATTCTATTTTTTTTTTTAAATCACACTTCATAATGACTGCAGAAACACTTTGATTGACATGCGTGTCATCACAGTTAGTGACAGTCTCTAACTCATTAGCAAAATCAGCCCTGAGTCAACCCCAGTGATCCACCTGCAGAGTTTCACCTGCCGAAAATTGCATTATAAATGTGAAGTTATGATGCACAAATGAACACTGTAGTCTCTTCTGAGACACTTCTTTTGACATTTTCAGTTTTTCACACACATAAAATCCTGTTTTCAATCTGCCGCTGTGCTGACACATAGGTGTTTGTGACTCTGCCCTCTTTAGACAATCTCATTGAAATTTAAAGCGACTGTCACCAAAATGACACAATGTGGATTAAAACCTAAAAGAGGCAGATTCAATGAGTTACACAAAATTATTTTGTGTACATAAGTATGTTGTGCTGAAACTTAACATACACACTCTAGGGACATCAGAGACATACTGAATTTTAAATCTTGTAAAAAGGGTCAGATTAGGTCTCCTTTAAATTTCACAATGGAATATTGAATTATATACAGTTTTATAGCAGAAAGTCCTGTCAAACATATTTATATAATCTTTTTTTGTGCATCTTTTTTTTTACATGTTAAATGAAATAAAAGTTGTCTGTGCATACTACAAGTAAATGCAGTTTTAGAAATTTATAATAATAAAGAATTGAAAAAATGGAAACTTATAATAATGAAAATGAACAGCTTACAATAAGATTCAGATTGTTTATATTTGTTAACTATTACATTTAATGTGAAAGCACAGCTGAAGCCCAAGCTAACCATAGCTAACAATGCATTCATTTTAATAATAACAAATACAATTTAATGCATCTAAACCATGGTTTAATAGAACTGAGCTAGCACAAACAAACAATGTGCAGCTGTGTGCTTTTTAATTAGCACTAGAAAAGACAAATAAAACTGTAACAAATGTAATGTTCATTGTTAGTTAATGTTAGTAAATGCATTAACTCATTTTAAGTAATGGACATTATATTGTAAAGTGTTACTGTATAAGAAGAAGAAGAAGAAGAAGAAGAAGACGAAGAAACAAAAAAGGATGACACTGACAACAAAATATGTATGCTTGATTAGGACTGAAGGGCAAGCTATAGATATTTCTGTACATTCATCAAAATCTCAACTCATGTGAATTGCACAGACAGCACCACTCCAGAGAGGTCCTTTCAGAACCCCCCAATTAAATAACACAACATCCACAAACACCCAGCTTCTACATCCCTCAACAACAGCCATCCTTATTTAGCATTTTGTCTATAAACATTAAATCATATGACAGCAGTTCTTAAACTGGGTAACAGATGGTAAATGTTGGTAAATCTTATCCTTGTAATTGCTTTGTTTTCACCAGTGTTGGGGAAAGTTATGTTTGAAAGTAATTCATTACAATATTGAATTACTCCCCAAAAAAGTAACTAGCTGCGTGCTTTACTTTTTTCTTAGTCTTTCCTAGCACTTGCTTTTCTTGTCTTTTTTTTTAAATAGAGGAGCTCTGCAATTAATAGCAATGTATAACTTAACTATAATTTAAATACACATAAAATACATACAATTTTAGATAATATTATCTTCTGAGAACTTCCTGACCCCAGAGCAATACAAACAGATATTTCGAGAAATGTCTGAGAAATTGTCACACAGCATTTTTACCAGCTTTCTTAAAACGCATCAGTTTACAAAACGTAATTGTAGCTGTAACAGAGGAAAAGCAATGTCTATTACTGCCAGTAATGTTCATCCAGCCTACTGCCATTCCATTTTCACACCTTTATGATACTCACATTTAAATTGAAGAATAAAACAAAAACAGAACAAAACACCAAAATTCATGTTGAAACAGCACTTTCAAAAAACAGCTACAACACAGCCAAAGCATTGAACTCAGGTGTTTAAAAAATTCCAAGCAACTAAACTGGGGTGCGTTTCCCAAACAACGACCTAACTCGCGGCTCGTTTTTCTGTCGCAGATCAATCGGTTGAACCATGTTAGTAATAACGTTAAACACCCATAATGATGCTTTAAATGTGGTGGTAACAATTTATTCAGAGAAGAACCCCATAATTTATTTGTGCAAATTATATAGTTTTACACGCACATGCCTTTAAAAAAAATCCAAAATTAGTTTTGGTAAAAACATGCACATGTATTCCATATTAATTGAAATATAAGTAAATAGTGGTGCCATGGTGGCGTAGTGGGTAGCATAATTGCCTCACAGCATGACAGTCGCTGGTTCAATCCTCGGCTGGGTCATTTGGCATTTCTGTTTAAAGTTTGCATGTTCTCCCCAAGGTTGCGTGGGTTTCCTCCGGGTGCTCCGGTTTCCCCCAAATGCCAAAGGCATGTGGTATAGGTGAATTAGGTTGGCTAAATTGTCCGTAGTGTATGTGTGTGATTGAGTGTGTATGGCTGTTTCCCAGAGATGGGTTGCGGCTTGAACGACATGCGCATAAAACATATGCTGGATAAGTTGGCAGTTCATTCCCCTGTGGCGACCCCAGATTAATAAAGGGACTAAGCCGAAAAGAAAATGAAGGAATGAAGGAATGAATGAATATGTTATTATTATTATTATTATTATTATTATTAAGTAGGATGATGTTTATTTATTTTTTGAAAAGTGTACTTTTACAATTTGACACATGAAAAACCACTGCAGAAATGTCCTAACCAACAGGCCCATGTCATATACAGTACAGATCCTTAATAAAAAAAAACTACTATAAATTTAAATGAATATGTATGCTATGTTTTTTTTTGTTTTTACAAGCTTTGAACACGTAACGTAAATTCCGCTTTTAAATAATAGGTCACCTATAGCTTTCATCATGAGCTACAACTGTGTTCCAAATGACATCAATGTTTTCAAAGTGCACTGTGAAGGGAGCGCAATTGTAAACATTAAGATAAGATCGCTAACACTGAATTGTAAAAATACTTTGAAAGCAAATTATACCTGAGAGAGATGACTTTAACGCTTTTTCCAATTTTAAATGTTAGAATGTTCTAAATGAATAGGGCATTAGCTTAGTTGGCTAATGATGGTTTTCGGAAACACACCCCTGGTCTGCACAGAGTCCTGACCTCAACCCGACAGAAAAAAAAAAAAGAAAAAAAAAACTTATATACACCTTGTATGGTAAGATAGGTAATTTAACAGCAAATTAGTTACCATTTTAACTTCTGCAATCTTTAATAAAGTGTATTGCATGTTTTTTTTATGCGCGCTTCTGTGTCTGGAAGCTAAAGTAAGTTCTGACAGATTCATATGCAGAGTAGCAAAAATAACTTTGTCCAAACCTCTTCATCAATAATCAATAAAGTATGTCTGTAATATATCATGACAATAGTTTTTATATGCAAAAAAAGGCTTGCTCAAGCTGTTAGTACATCTGGCCATGTGTGTCCAAATAGCTTTTTTGGGGGGTCCCTGCAAAATAAACTCTAATATTCAAAGTGTACTGGTTTATGGTTATGTTAGACTGTTTATTATTATAGATGCACATTTGAGCCTATAAAACAGATGGGAAAGAGTCAACCGGTGGAGTGTTATCTGGCTCACACAAAAACTTGAGCTGTTTGGGAATGTAATATGTGGTAATAATGTGGGAATATTTCATTGCCTTTGTTTACGGTGACAATGATGATCATCTGGTCTCCAGCTGTGTATCTAAACCACAACATATGAGTAATAGCACCATCATTACCCAAACAATGGGTCGAAAATGAGTCCAGCCATGCATGATTTTACAGCTATGCTCTGACAAATATGGATCTGTGCCCGCTGCTCTCAAGCGGGTTATTGAAGTGCCTGCCGACCTCTCTGTTAACTTGATGTCACCTTTTAACAATGACAGATTTTCAGCTGTTGGTCTCGCCATTGTGCTCATGCAGGAACGTGCTCACCTGGTTTGATCCAACGACACCTGCCTGAGATCTCAGAGGAGGGCATACAGAGAAATGTTTGACACATGAGCGATTTGCAGGCACTGAAGTCAATTGAAGAATTATGACGTGCCAGCTTCTGCAGTGAGCACATATGCCGTCAACATCCAAGTTTCATCATGGCAGCTGGCACGAGGACACCTTACCCTCCACTGTCTTTCAAGCAGAGCTACAAGAACCATCTGAAAAGTGATGATGCAGCTATATAGGGTGACCGCAGGTCCTGTTTTTTCAAGACATGTCATGTTTTTGCCACAAAAAAGTGTCCAGAATTTGCATTTAAATTTTTTTGTAGTCGTCATTGTCAGTATTGGGGAAAGTTACTTTTTAAAGTAATTCATTGTTATAATTAGTTACTCCAGGGTGGCACAGTGGCTCAGTGGTTAGCACTGTCGCCTCACAGCAAGAAGCCTATATGCCTGTACAATACAATAGAGAAATGTTGATTTAAAAAGTTTATCATTTGCTGACTTTTAACTGAATGATCGGATCATAAAAACCCCCAACTAATCTTAAATACAAATGATTTGTAAATAACGCAATACTTGATTTAGTAACGAAAAATCATTCAGTCACAAATGATGAAAGTACAGTTAATAAGCCCATTTTAAAAAATAGAGCATTTGTATCTGTAGTTATAAACTACTTACTAACGTCTATTAATGTAGAGTCAATGCTTAACGAAATACATAATGATTTGAAGAAATAAATAATGATTTAGCCATGTACATGTGGGCTGAATGAATGGTGGAAAAGTGTAGCAGACATGGGCTGAATAGACTTTGCAAACAGTTTAGCTTAAAGATGCACAAACATGAAGTCCTCAGTCACCTGAAAGCCTGGAAACTATTTTGCAAAACGTGTGGAAACCAGCAACACCAATAGAAATGTATTGGCTCCGAAACAAACCTCGGCTCCGGAACAAGCGTCTGCGAATGGACTCTATTAATTCTGTGTTGAATTGATTATTTAGCGCTAGACCTCACACCAGATGATTGGTGAAGAAGACACAAAGTCATGAAGATAATTATTATATGGGTATGGTTTGGATTCCATGTGGGCAAATTTGGCCAGGATGCTGCAGTTAAACCCCTACTCTCTTTCGAAGGAAATCCTGGGATTTTTAATGACCCAGGTTTATTGTCTCATCAGAAAAACGGTACTCACTGACTATCTATATACTGGGGCGTTAGGGCCCACACAGACCACAGGTTGAGCGCCCCTGCTGGTCTCACTAACACCAATACCAGCAGCAACCTAGCTTTCCCATGTGGTCTCCTGTCCAGGTTCTGACTGGGCGCAGCCCTACTTAGCTTCACTGGGCAAACATGTGAAAGTTGCAGAGAGCTACCAGCTTATACCAGTTTTATACCATGAAAATAAATTTCTTTGAAGAAATTTTCACTAAAAAAGGTTCTTTAGGCAACCAAAGTTTTGGTATCACTAGCTATGTTTCCATCCAAAACTGCAAATGAACTTTATGCACAAAACTGGATTATCGCATAAAAGACATGCGAATGAATCAGCGTTTCCATCCAACGAGTCAAAGCGGACAAAATCGTCACTTCCTGATTAACTGGCGCCAAATATCAACAGTAAAAACGTCATTTTCTGCTGTAGCAGAAGCTGCATCAATCTTTTTCTTCATTTAATAAATGACTTGTGCCTCAAGGCAATCTTGACACGCAGTGAGCGCGCGGTGGCGTTTGAAGGTGTAAGATGCGGAGCACAGACGCTCTTGATTCTGGAGGTCATTAATAATATAATAACACAAATACTTAAACGGCAAGGCGTTTTAGAATGACCAAAACAACATTTCAGATGTTTTACGATGTGCTCAGCCTGCTGGCTAATCCATTAACACACATTTTTATCATCACATGATCTCTCATAACAAAATCACAGGACCTTTATTTAATGCGAATACTGGAATTTATGCGGTAAAAGTGTTTTCATCGCAGTTTATCTGCATCTTTTCTTATCGAATAAAAAGTTTATCCTACTCAGTTATGCCGAGTTCAGACTACATGATTTCGTGTCACAGATGTTTTCACACTGCATGATTATCTGGGCTAGGCATTTGGTCGCTGCTTTGTTTAAACACATTTCACACTGCATGATTTGAGTCGCCGACAACTCCAGATATTCAGCACGCCAAATATCTCCCTGGCATCGGCGACTCATCGGCGATTCTCTCAGATCGCGTCTTTGATAGTTCATATTGTGTGACTGTCACTCACGTGCACGAGCACAGATTTGCCTGTGATTTCAGGCATTTGTCGCTGATTTCTCAAAACCTGTCGGCGAGTCAAAATTGGGGCTAAAATCATGCAGTCTGAACTAGGCATTAGGCGCATACATTTTTTATGGACATTTTCAAAATGTTTGCACATAATGGCGTTTCCATCAACCGTTTTTTTATGCACATATCCAAAATGCAAATAGAAATAGCTGGTTGGAATGATAGCTAGTGTGAAAATTACTTTTTGGTTCTTTGTGGTACCTTCACTTTTTTGGGGAGTTTGGGAGGGGGGTTCAATGTATATATTGTATGTCTAACACACAGAAGCAGCCTTTAAACATTGAATGTGAAGAACACCCAAGCCTCATGTGACCTTGCAGTAGGCACTGCTCACCTGAGAGAGGTCAAAGCAGGAAAACCAGTTTTCACTCTCCACGTGGCTTTCAAAGTGGATTTGGACCCAGAACGGCAGACTCAAATAGACATGAAAACAAGTGCAGGCCTGGGGTGATCCTGCTGTCTGTTGCTGTGTTCCGGCAGGGGAGTGACTGCTCTTGTATGCTTTTGTTGTAGAGGGCAATCGTAAATATTCATGGTAAATGTCAACCATACCCAGAACCACATCTGTCCTCAAGTCTGTCTGAAAATGGCCAGAAAGTTCTGAAACATTTAAACATGAATTCAGTGTTTCTTCGGAAAACACTGCCCTTGTTTTCATGACACAAAGACAAGAGGAAAACACTTTGAAAGAGTAAAACTTCACCCAAAGATGTCATTCAAAACACCTATGACCTTCTTTTTTTCTGTGGAACAAAAAATAAGACATTTTGGGTGACCGAGCCCCTGCCCTCTTTCAAATTTAATTAGAAGTGTCCCTCTCAATATTTAATCAGTTTGTAAGTTGAAAAGTAAAACATTTGTGTTGTGTTATGTTGTTGCATCAAAATGCAAATGCTTCCCTTTTTTTGCTTGTTTAATGGAAAACCAGCTTTAAATGACAACATTTTTTTTATTTTGGGTTAGGAAATTTAGTAACACTTTACTTGAAGGTGTCACGATCACCAGCGATCCCCCCTCTATCTGAGATCGCTGGTTCACACATACTTCCGTGAACTACAGATCAGCCGGTTTAAGAACTATAATTCCATTCATGCAGCACACACACTCCTGTTCCTGATCACGACTGATTGCGCACACATCACCGGAAGACTGTCTGTAACTGATTACACGCACTACAAGAGCAGCACATACACACTCAGTTCTCGGTTTTCTTTTGTTCTAGTCTCTCCGTGTTTTTGACCTTAGCCACGACTTGCCGCCTGCCTTGTGATCTCTTGCCTGTCTGACTACGATTTTTGACTGTTCCCCGTGAGTTTACTATACTGTTCTTATTAAAAACTGCAAATGGATCCTCGCCTCCGTTGCCTTCGTCACACCACCACCTTGACGTAACAGAAGGTGTGTTCATAACATAACTGTCATGACACCTTTATAAACATCATCATGAACATGAGTGGAATTTTATGCAAGCTTATGACAACTGTCTTTAAGTGTCATCCGCTCAGTCATTTTAAATGCAAAGATGAAATTGTTTGGTAGGTCATTGTTATGACAACTTGACGTTACCAAGACAGCAAAACTCATAAGTCATAAATCTGTCATAAACATGATTGTCATGGAGCCACTATAATTGTGTCATGGATTTGTTTCATTTTATGATAACATTATTTTATGATAAAATTAGTTAGTCATAAAAAATTCTCATTACAAGTCTGTCAAATTATTTTAAAGGCATAATTAATATTTAATGACTACCAATGACAAATAAAAATTGTACCCGTCACAATCACCAGTGATCTAGTTCATACAGATTGCTGGAGAACTACAAATTTGCCACAAAAAGAACTACAAATCCCATTTTACCTGTTCTCACACACACCTGTTCCATATTACTGATGATGACACACACAGACACAACAGCTGAAGCTCATCAGTGAATCATCAACTGGACTATAAAGACACTTCTCCTGGCAGCATACATTGCTGAGTCTTGTTTTACTAAAGTGGTTTTGCTTGTTTGTCTCGCTATGTTTCTATCCTTGCTTTGTTTAACCATTTTTATTATTTGCCGCCTCGCCTGATATTTTGCCTGTATTCTGACTACGTATTTTGGATTACCTTATTGCTACTGTTTTGTTCCGGTTTGACCATTGCCTGTCTGACCACTTTTATTACTAAAGACACATGGATCCCCAACTCCGTTGTCCAGCATCCTCGCATAACAGTACCACTGTAGTTGAGGTCACAAAACCATAACACAATTATAATGGCTTTACGACAATCATGTTTATGATAGATTTATGACAAGTTGTCTTGGTAATGTCAGTTTGTCATGACAAAGACATTTCAAACAATAGCATCTTCGCATTTAAATGACATAACTGAGCTAATGACTCTTAATGGCAGGTGTCATATGCATGTATACAATTGTTTATATGTTGTGCTAATTATTATTTTCATACATTAATCAAGTGTCAACTATTTTCTTTTAAGTTATGAAAACTTTACCTTAATATTTTAGTAAGTTTTCATTGATGTAAGTTAAGATGACTACAAAAGTTTATTTGATTAATCAAAACAAATTAAAACAGCAATGAACACTCTTGTAAATACTCATAATGAGTTGTTATGAACATTGCCTTCATGTAAAGTGTCACTGGAAAGGTCATCAGTGGTAAATTAAGAATTTAAAAAAATGACATTGAAGAGCACACACACAGACACATAAATAACTAAACACTTGAACATTCTTATATAAATAATCTAGAGTCTGTATCATCATCTCTAGAAATTTCTTCAGGCTAAAAAAAAAAAAAGAGCACAATTGATATCATGAACGAGAAATGATGAAGATCCTTCACTATTTCTTGATGTGCTCCTGTTTGGATTGAGTTATTAGACACTGGCATGATTACAACATAATTACATGCACAATCACGACCGCCAAGGATTAGATTAACTAACCAAAGGCTTAGCAATCAACGATCCCTGTCAATTGTGTACATTATTGTCCATGCTTCATTTGATATGAAATTAATTTAGCTCAAAGGTTGAGAGCAGCTTATCGTCTGGTGTTATGATTGCTAGTTAACTTCACTCTAGATGTATAATTTATTGTATCAAAGTCCATCTGCTCACAAAATCATCTGCTTCCGAGGGAGGACGGACCCTCTTTTTGAAAGGCACAACATTTCTGCTCACTCATACATAATTGCGAGTAAAAAAACGAACTGAATTGTGTACCAGATTTAAAAAAGAGGGATTTAAATTACAGTCACATGGGACCTGGCAGCTTTAAGGGTCCCCTATCCGCATGTTAAGTCGTGACATATGAAATACTGTTTCTGGGTCCGAGCCGCTATTCATTTGATTTGAGAAAATATTCCACTTGACCACTTTTTTGTTGAAATCACACATTAAAGTGAATTTTATATAAAATCATAGTGTACATGACAATCTCTGGACTTGCTAAATCTCAGACACCAATATTTGAACAATTTCTAAAAAATTTAATTAAAAATTAACGTGGCGTCAAACTTAATAAGCGGATACGTGTAGATCTAAAATAATGGACTGAAATAAAAAAAAAGTTTTATAATGCATCTGTCTTGTTTTAAAGATAAGTAGGATGCTCTAAGAATAAGAAATATGTCACTTGCATTCAAGCTGGTAATATTTTTGAAAAACGAAAACAAATAGACTAAATGGCATTTGATTTAACGATCAAGTAAAAAGTGAAAAAATAACATGTAATAGCGTATTTCCTATTTAACTTCGAATAAATTGCTAAACATTTTAATCATCAATCAAGTTTTATTTGTATTTTACAACTCGTTATAA
>CAIGQQ010034267.1:3900349-3941594 GCA_903798035.1 Danio albolineatus
TATATATATATATATATATATATATATATATATATATATATTTATATATATATTTATATATATATTTATATTTATAGGAAATTAAATTTCCTGTAATACTTCATAAATTATGCAATGGTCTGTTCAACTGCAGAGCAATTAATCACCTTTAAGGAGGAATAGACTAACCATTTCAGGTTTTAGTTGCACACAAAAAGAAGCATCATTTGCCTTTACATGTACGTTAATCTTTTAAATGCAAAATATTTTGATCTAATAATGAAGGAATGATGCTGTTCCTTTAAAAAGGTCATGACCATTCATTTTGATTTATTTTCCATGGTTCTCTGAGGTCCATTTATAATATTATCAAGACTTTTACATAAAGACATCAATTTGGAAGCAATAGGTTGTTTTACTGTTCTGTTTTGACCACATTTTAAAGAGATGTGGAGGATTGGAGAATTACAAAACATCGACTTGTATAATTTCCCAAAAGGACTTTTTGTGTGCTTGCATGTCTACTGTGTACTGTGAATTAGTTAAAAAAGTCAGATAAATATTCTAAAGTCAGATATGCTGCTTTGAAAATGTGCATTCTGTGCCAAAACTTCTGTCTTTGTTTTGGTCCCTTTAACCCGGAAAACAGTGTATTTCATTCATTTCAGTAAGGAAGGCACTCAAAGAATGTGTCCGCAACCGAAATGCAACCTCTAGTGGACAGTAACAGACTCCAAAATGAGATGCATGAGTTCCACATGGGGAGGTTATTAATTAGCAAATAATATAAATATTATGAACGTAAACATTAGGTGAGCAGGTTACATTGTAACCCCATGTCTTAACAGCACGCTACATTAGGAGATTTGCATTGATAAGCAGTTTGGCTGTTTGCGCAGACAAAACACGACAGAAATTTAAACACAGCTATTCAGAAGCACAGAATAGTGCACTTACTGCATTGGCATTGGCATTGATTGTTTTAAAATTCAAATGGCACTTACATGCCTGTGCTTTTAATTCTGTAATAAATACGGCTTTTTGTGATTTAATCATGATTAATCACAAACAAAAGTGTGATTAATTAGTTATTTTTTTAAATAAATTGACAGCCCTATTAAATATACATGCTGAATGACTGAGATTTGTTGGCTTGCACTGTTCTAAAGTTCAATTTCAAACAGTTTATTTTCAAGATCTGAGGTGAACTATGAGCTCAACTCACATTATTAGCATTTAACTCTGAACAAAGCACATGAGGTGTACCTGAGATAAGCATTGTCAGTTTATCCTGTTGTTCAGCTGCAAGAAATACCTTTAAATATGGAAAATATTGCTTCCATGAATGCTACCATGAAAAGGTAAACAGACACACCCACCCACGCACACTATAACACACTCCATACACATAACATACAGGAAGAACACACAGACCCATAAACCGTGACAATGATCTGTAATAATAACAGACAAACTGATTCTGGCCACCAGTGTTGGGTACATCACTTCAAAAAAAGTAATTAATTTACAATTACATTAGTAAAAATTAATTACATAATAATCTTAATGCAAGTCAATATAAATTAAACTCTTAATTTTTTTTTTAATTTGAGTCAAACAGGATCTTTTAGATTTAGATTAAAATTTAAATGCTAAACATTATATGTTTTAATCTATAAAGTTTCAAATTACAACATCAAATTTCTTATTTCATTCTTATTGCAAGTGCACTTTCTTTTGAACACAAAAGAAATAGTGCTGTGTTCTGTTGAACACAAAGAAGATATATTGAATAATGTTGGAAACCTGTAACTACTTACATCCACAGTAGGAAAAACAAATTGCTATGGAAGTTACAGGTTTCCAACATTATTTAAAATAGCTTGTTTTGTGTTCAATAGAAAAAAGAAAAGAAAATACAAACTGATGGTGGTGGTGGGCATAATTTTCTTTTATGGGTGAGCTATAACTTTAAAAGAAGTCCATCCACTATTTTAAAAGCAATGCAAATACTATGATTTTCCACAGTCTGGCACTGCATAGTGTTTTGTTGTCTTCAAAGAGCATCTTTATTGTCAGGGATCTGCAATCAGTGGTCAGAGCTGTGATGTAGTGTTGTTTTGGCTGATTGGCTGATCAGAGAAAGTTTTTTGTTCTGAAACATACAGGATGTTTTTACAGTAAAGTTTCTCAGTTCATGCTGCCCAACCATAAAAACATATAACATCATCAATCCAGTTCTTGAAGAGATTAGCATCCAAAGATACAAGTTAGAATTATGTGCAAATCTGGAATATTGCTTTCATCCGTTTTCATCATTCAGTCGAAAATAACAAAATCACACAGCTCAGTACAGTTCTGTTCTTTTAGGAGTTTTAAGTGATTGAGTAAAATCACTCAAATGTGTATTTAAGCGACAATGAAAAAAAAAAGATTATGGGTATCTACAGATGTTAAAAAGAGAGATTTATTTAGCCTTGATGTAAAATGCTGTAAATTAATGCTTTGTTTTATAAACTTATATTTACTTTCATATTCCAATCAAGGTAATATCAAACCAATCTGATGACAAAGGTGTTTTAGAATGACTAAAACAACATTTCAGAAATTTTAGAATGCAGTCGGTCTTGGATTGTGGTCTGGTTTGTCCATTAATGTCATTCCATCGTGCACATTTTTATTATCACATAATCTGTTAAAAAAAAAACTGGCTGGAATTTATTCTGTTAATGTGTTTCATAATTGTTAATGCACATTTTTGCTTATCAGATAAAATGTTTATCCTAATCAGTTGTGCAAATAATTACATTTTATGCGCATTTTAAGAATGTATGAACATCTTGGCTTTCCATTAAAGGTGCAGTAGGTGTTCTGCCAAAATGCTATCCGTTGACATACAGTAATAGCTTTGAAAACACTGTCCCTCCCCTTCCGTCCAAAGCCAGGCCTCCTAAAATCATGAACGCGCACATTAAAGATGACAGTAGACAACCAATTAGATCATGTGTTTCGCCAGTAAGAATACTTCTTATAGTACTTCATAATAGTAAAATTTCGAACGAAAAATTGTATCATGTCCAGTGTTGTGCAAGTTACTTCTAAACTGTGATACATTACTGATTACTTGTTAATGTTATTTCAAAGTAATCCCTTACCTTACAATGTTACTTTCACAGATTTGTAATATTTTACATGACTCTTATATTAAGTTTTAGTTACTTTCACCAAAATAAGTACAGAATTAGTACTTAACATTCTAAAATGACAAAATGTACTGCAGAGCATTTTATATCCAGCAGAAAGCAATATGATGTAGCATAATATGATGTAGCATAATGACTGTGACCTATAGAGGCTACTAACAATATCCATTCTTACATGCAGTTACAGACCAAATATTTAAAGTAGCATGGTAAACAATATAAGGAGCGCGTCACCTGTTGTCATTGTTTAAAAATGAACAATTATGGTTCCTTCCAGATACATCTTCATAACGTGCCAGTTTGGTCTTCAAAACGTCTTTACCGTAAAAGGTGAGAAAAAATAAAATTACGTTGCTGGGATGTTACTTGGAACGCCACAGAGACCATCATGGTTCCTTTTTGACATGTCTTCATAACGTGCCAGTTTGGTCCTCAAAAAAACGTCCTCATCACGTTCTCCAGAACGAATACGGGAATCATAATATTAAGTTGCTGGGACGATATTTAGAGCGCCACAGAGACCATTATGGTCCCTTCCTCACACGTCTTCATAGTGTGCCAGTTTGGCCTTCAAAACGTCCTCACCACGTTTTCCATGACGAACATGGGAATCATAAAATGACGTTGCTGGGACGTTATTTGAAACATCACAGAGACCATAATGGTTCCTTCCAGATCCGTCTTCTTAATGTGCTTGTTTGGTCTTCAAGGCGTCCTCACCATGTTCACCACAAATGGAAATCATAAAATGTGAATCATAAGGGAATCATACAATTACGTTGATGGGACGTTACTTCGAACGTCACAGAGACCGTTATGGTTCCTTCTAGATATGCCTTCATAACGTGCCAGTTTGGTTTTTTAAAACGTCCTCACCACATTCTCCACGACGAACATGGGAATCATAAAATTACTTTGGTGAGACGTTATTTGAAATGTCGCAGAGACCATTATGGTTCCTTCCAGATCAGTCTTCTTAATGTGCCAGTTTGGTCTTCAAAACATCCTCACCGCGTTCACCATAACAAATATGGGAATCATAAAATTACGTTGCTGGGATGTTATTTGGAACGTCGCAGTGACCATTATGGTTCCTTCCACGTACGTCTTCCTAATGTGCCAGTTTGGTCTTCAAAACATTCTCACCACATTCCAGAGAAATGCTGCATAACATCACCACAGCGAATATGGGAGTCATAAAATTAAGTTGCTGAGACATATTTTGCCACTAAAATATTTTTTGGGGAAAAATCCCCAAGTTCGCTTCCAATATAGGAAGTACAGAGATTAAAAAAAGCTCAACTATTTTTACCTATCGTCGCCTTGGAAATATAAAGTTCTATCTGCAATAAATGATTTTGAGATATTGAGATATTGCTGCCGAACGAATGGTTGACGGTTGGTTATCCTGTGTCCTCTGTTCCTCTTGCTGTACCAGTGCAGCAGGTGCTTCACGTAAAAGCTGACTAACAGTTTTTGCCATTTTACTTCTGTTACATTACTAACTCACGCCATCCATCATACCTGTACTTCTGAAAAAATAGATAGTGTTTGTTTTAACGGCACAAACCAGCACAAATAGAGCACAAACGAAAGACATCAGTTTGGTGCAATTTAGAGGAAATGGGGTGGAGAGTGACTTTACAGCTCCCGATATATTTTGCTTATATCTAAAGGAGGAAATCAGATACAGTTGACACAAATGACCTATGCTGATTTGAAGTGTTTTGAGTAACATGGGTGGAAGGTGACGTCACACAGTCACACAAAAAATAATGCTTAATATATCAGACCACAAACCAGCACAAGTGTTTGTTTTTGTGGCACAAATCAGCACAAACGAATGGCATAGTTTTAGGGATTATTTTTCTTTATGGGGTGCTAACTTCACAGAGGTCTTTAGGACCCCAAATCTATCATTTTGTTTTGACAAATGTAGTACAAAAAGTACAAAAGCAAGGCATGTCAAGGTGCTATAGTGGTTTAGTGACAAAAATGAAATTGAGAAGAAGTTTGGGGTGGGGTGAGATGTAATTCTTTGTGACTTAACATGCTTAACACTGCGTCGCCCCTTACTAGATACTACTTCATACTATTTCAGATGTGTTCAGAAGTGAGAAATGTATTGTTTGAAGCATGAAAAAAATATTTAATTTATTGATGGAAATATTTTGGCACCTTCACTTGCCTGTTATAAAATAAAGTTGGATTGAGGGGGGTAGGGGCGCAAAACTTGAACCCACATACCCCTCAGTAAATGTGCAGTTCTGCCCCTGCATGAATGGGTGTGCAGATATACAAATCTACACTTGTTGACAGATAGTGTAGGCTTTTTATCAGAATTATGGGAATTGTCGGCCCAACAACTTTTAATTGGATGAACATTTTTTTTTGTCTTATGCCTTACCCAAAGTATAAAATTACATATTGTCACGATCACCAGCGATCTAACATCCAGAGATCGCTGGTACACACACATATCACGCAAGAACTACAAATCCGCCTGTTTATGAACTACATCCCCAGTCATGCAACACACACACTCACCTGCTCCAAGTCACCACTGATTAGAGACTCCCAGCTGAAGCCACTCACTACTGATTCACAGACTATTTAAACTGCACAGACACACACACTGTCGCTGAGTCTTGTTTGCTTCATGTGATACAAGGCGTTTCCTTGGTCTTGGTTTCCCATGTTGCTACCTTTGCCTTGCTAACCTGTTTATCCTTGCCTGCCGCCAGCCTTTTGACTCCTCGCCTGTTCTCAATTACGATTCTGGACTGTCTTTATGCATCTGTTTACTCCTGTTGACCATTGCTAACCAACTCGCTAATAAACCTGCATTTGGATCCACACTTTAGTTGTCAGTGTCACATCCCCGTGTTACACATATAAATACATTTAGAGCATTTACTTTAATCGTTACTTTAATCAAGAAACTTTCAACTAGCACAACAAAAAAATGCTTCTGAAGACAGTCACCTACTGCACCTTTAAGCATTTTTATACAGCATTCCTAAATGCACATAAAAATAGGTGGAAGGAATCATAGCTACTAAGAAACACAGTATGACTGATAAATGTAATAAATCAGTGATATATGTTTTTTGTAACACAGTATTTATAGTGTTTTGTTGTGTGTATAAAATTAGGCCACAACCAGCTGCTAATTATGACTAAAGATGAACTTTAATGGCTTTGTGTAGCACATAAACAAAAAACATTAAATACGCCAAGAAACTTGTGATCAATAATGCTACAAAGTGAAGACAGGAGAATCTGCATCAGCGTTGTAAAAGGAACACGGTGACTACAACAACAATGGAAACAAGCCTCGATAATGGTTTTGCACTCCAAAACCAGAGTAGTTATGGGTGAAAGTGCTGTGCTGGCAGCAAAGGAAAACATAAAAACACTGTTGATGGAACAAACCAGTGGAAGAAAGCTGACATGTACAAAGAAGTTTGTGGTGGGTGTACTAAAATCCACACTCCAGGCTTAACTCAATGGGAGCAACAGACGGCCGAATGCATTTTACATGAGGGAGAGAGAAGTGGAGTGCTTTGGGGCACATTATCCAAAGCACAAATGGACTCCCAACCAGATGTCAACCTCCTCAAATATTTACAACAGAGATTATGTTTAATAACTTTCATTATAAACTATGATTGGTCTGGATATTACTGCGCTTAATACAGTTCCCTGTCTGAGTACAGTTCATTTATCTGAAGAATGAGACGTACTCCCTTAATAACAATGAAATCTTCACGACTTTTAAAATCAGGATCAGTGAGTGTGAAGATTCATTTAATTAAGGGTCAAAGACATTTTGTGCCTGAACCAAATTAAATTTGCAAATGCATATATTACATTTTCGATATATAGAAATTAGCATATGAAATTCAAATAAAGTGTGTACTTACAGTAAACTACTGTAAAATACAGGTGTAATGTTCCATTAGCATTCAGCTAATATGATATAGTTATCTAAAAGATGAAATGGCATTTAATCTGACCTGTACTTGAAAAGACTATAACTACATTTCGTAACATTTTAAAAAAAAAAATCTAAACTTAATATAGAACTTATAAACAATATTGTGGTTTGAAGGGTAGTGTAAATATAAAGATTAAAAAAAAGTTTTATATAAGATATAAAGTTGTAAAATTACAACTAATGAGACTTTTTATGTGACTTTTTATATAATATAAATGTATGAAATAATAATAATAATAATAATAATAATAATAATAATAATTAATGACAATAAAAAAAAAAATAATAATAAAATGTGATAATAATTGATGACAATAATAATGATAATGATAATGATGATAATGATAATAATAATAATAATAATTATTATTATTATTATTATTATTATTATTATTATTATTATTATTATTATTATCATCAATTATTATCACATTATTATTATTATTATTATTATTATTATCAAATGGACCATCGAAATAAAGTGTTACCGTATTATTATATATTTACATTTTATTGTTTTGATGTTTGAAACCCTTTTTTCATCTGATTGATGGGGACAGCAGGGACGAAAGTATATTTTTTCATAAAAACCTATTTTTAAAATGTAATATTTTAGACAGAAACATATTTTTGCTGTGGTTACTGACTCAAAAGTGTGATCTATCAATATCGAGGGGTATTTTGAGCAAATGTAGAACAACTTCAAACCAATTTCAGTTTAAGCATAAATTGCTCATTGTTACTTTTGACCCGTATAGGGACAAAAGAAACGGTACACAACAATAGTTTACTGGTTTAATCTTCTTTATTTTAATTATGTCTGTCAATGACCTTGTTAATGCTAACTGCAAATATATTTTGTTCTTTATTTTTGCAAAAATTGTAAACTTCAGTTCCAGCAAATATTTCAAAAGCAATGCAACAATGCAAAATGTTTTATTCTGTTTTTGAATATTTTTTTATTATTATTGCCAATATTCATTAATTTTATAAAACATCTAAATCCAAACACTGAATCTCTAATCTGGAAGCAATAAGGTTTGTCTATTAGCAGAGGGATATTAATAACAGTGTTACTTTTGTCCCCACCGGAACTCTTGCATTTTAACCTGATTTTCATTCATTCATTCATTTTCTTTTCAGCTTAGTGCCTTTATTAATCCAGGGTCGCCACAGCGGAATGAACCGCCAACTTATCCAGCATTTGTTTTACGCAGCGGATGCCCTTCAAGCCGCAGCCCATCTCTAAGAAACATCCATACATTCTCATTCACACTCATAAACTACGGACAATTTAGCTTACCCAATTCACCTATACCGCATATCTTTGGACTTGTGGGGGAAACCGGAGCACCCGGAGGAAACCCACGCGAACACGGGGAGAACATGCAAACTCCACACAGAAATGCCAACTGACTTAGCCAAGGCTCGAACCAGCGACCTTCTTGCTGTGAGGCGACAGAACTACCTACTGCGCCACCCTGTCGCCCTTTAACCTGATTTTTAAAGTAGAAAAACTCAGAGATTGTAAACTTAAGGATGTGTTAATAAATAAATAACCTGTAGATTGATCATTACTGTGATGCATGAAAAGAGAAACACAACTTGTAATAAGAAAAAAGAATCGCTACAATAATTTACTTTTTACACGGTCCCGAAATCAGGTGATATTTGGCAGCTCCATCAAGGGTTGCATGCAGAATGTACCGTTATAGCCTTGAAAGCAAATGTTGTCAGGGCTTTGACAAAATCACTTTGTTTCTTTCATCCCACGTTACTTTCGTCCTCACTCTCCCGCTACATTAGTCATTCTCAGGGATCTTGTTTGGAAACGGGCCTCTATTTTGGATGAATATGAATATCTTGCAAGTTATTTTTTTATTTCATCTTTTTTAACCAGACCTAGGAATTGTTTTTAATCTACTGCAGTGATTTTTAGAGGCAAACTGTAGAATGTAATTGTACATTATGAAATCTGTTAAAAAAAGCTGAAAGCAATGCAATCCTGTTGGAGACATGATCAATCTATCCAATGGACATGCAAGGAGTGTGCAATGTGCTTTGTTAAATAAATAATAAACTCTATGGTGAATATCGTTTTGCTTTGTGGTAAATTACAAGACGTGAGATAAAAAAAAAAACATGGAAATATTTCAATTGATGTACAAAAAAAAATAGAAAATGGAAGCTCTCACACAACAGATGGCAACAAAGCACTTTCATCATGATATGTAGTGTAATATCTGGGATTTGAATGAGTAAAAGCTGTATTTTGCAAATGCTTCAACCTGGGGGTGCTAAAGAGTGTTGAGAAACAGATTTCCTCTGTTTTTGGCATGTATAAAATGTGGGGGAAGAACAATAAGAAAATGTTTGTAACCCTGAACAGATATGAGCAGAATCTAATAATAGCCTCTCAAAAGACGCATAAAGAGAGAGAAAAAAAACACAAAATATAGATTTTTGATTCTAAACAGCCTTTGCATTCACAACCTTGACTCGCCTAAGGGATGCAAACCCAATTACAGTCTCAGAATGTGAACTAGACTGAAAGTTAATTACACAAATTATTATGTTATTGTCATGATGAACTGCAACATGGTTTCAAATGTCGCCATAATGTACAGCTGTGATTTCAACTTGCATTCTAAAGCTAATTCAACCCGTAATGATACCCTCACAGCGCCACCCACAACAATAAAAAGATAAAGGACTTAAACATCCTATGAAAACCTTGCCTCGTGGGCATTTCTCCCTTACCTAGTCATGTGAATGACCTTTATTGAAATTGCTTTTCACTGGAATAGGTCAACAGATTCAAAGGCACCGAATGGACGAAATAATAGGTTGGTCTCTGTTCAGCACACATTGAATACAGCAGGTTGAGCTTTTACTTGGCTTTTGTAAAGCTTTAGGGCCATTTGCAAAGGCCAGCTGCTGGAGTCTTTCTGCGGTCCACACAGGTAAAAGCAGGAAAAGGTGGAATAAGGATACAAATAAAACAAAGATGCAGAGAGAAACATCCGAATATTAAACTTTATGCAAATGTATTGCATGTACATTAATTGACAAAAAAGGTCAAAGGGTGCACAAAGTGACATTTGATGAGATTAAAACTATTTTGTTATGGCTGGTGTTCATGCTAATGCCGAGTTCAGACAGCTTGTTTTTCAAAGTAGTCGTGTCACAGATGTTTTCACGCTGCATGACTATCTGGGCTAGCATTTTGTCGCTGCTTTGTTTACACTGCAAGATGGTTCGGCGACAGGGAGTTTCACACTGCATGACTTCAAAATAAGAAGAATCGCGAACAACTTTGACCAAACTATGTCTCACACCCAAAAACACGTAGTATATCTTTTGTTATTAACTACAAAACGAGAAAGAAGCCTTTAATGGGGTAGAAAATGTAGATATTTGCTCACCTGGCTTTAAAGGGAATTAGCAATTTCTCCTCAACTTTTTTTTTTTGACCGGGTTGGGTTGTGATATTGCTCACATGAAAAGTCAAACAGACACGGGACTAACTAATTTCCCCCCTATTTCTTGTGTCCGAATAAACTGAAAATGAGCGCGTTTAACTTCTCCCTCAACCACCCGCTGGCCTGCAGGTACTCCCACACTAGTGAAGTGCTGGTTCCAGTCTTGTAACTGTTAAAGGGTAAAATTTTAAGGCATTTATCCCATTGCGCAAAGGGCAAAATGTTTTACATTTGCGTCTATGACACTTAAAAAAGACTCCCATCCATCAGACTTGCCTGATGTCGTTTTCCTAACATTAAACTTAATACAAACTGTGAATAAAATGCACTTACAGAAAGAACTGATCCATGTGTTCAACATGTGTTACAGTCATAAGCATTGGCTGTACCGGTGCTCAATCAGAATGAGAAAATCACAGATATGCTGTTCTGAAGTAACATTGGGAACACTATATTGTTAGACCGTCTGCTCCTGTTCAAATTACACCAGAGTTACCTACCACTACGGCATTTAATTCGAAAGTTTATTCCTGTGTCGCAGGAAATCCAGTCGTGTCCCACAGGAGCCGTGGGACATGACCAGATTTCTTGTTGTGCATGAATAAATGCAGATCCCTGTTTTGTATACTGTCAACGTCTTTTTATTTCTTTAATGTTACTGCTTAAGTTACAGTTTTTATCCGGAAACATACAATACAATACACAATATACTAAACTGAAACAGTTTATAATTAATGGGATGAGGCTTGTTTCGCTGTTTACATTTACATACGTAAACAATGTTATTTTTTTGTCATAACCTAGTGTGTATTTGACAGTTGGTGTGAAGACAATTTCCTTTCCTCTTCTAATAAATACATAAATAAATAATTTGTTTGTGTGAGCAGCTTATTAAGACCTATTGTTATGGTCATCAGCTGGAGTGCCCATCAGATTCACTAGAGGGTACTCCAGCTATGAACACTCCACCAGCCATTCACCTGGACTGCACCTACCATCATGCTTTGCATCGCACAGCTGGAACAATTTATCAATCTGGACGCAGACACAGCTGCAGCACTTTTCAAACACTATTTAAGAACCACACTCACACACCTTCATTGTTGGATATAATTTTGTGCTGTAAACTTCAGCCATGTTTTTTATTTCCATATAAAGGAACATTAAAAAAAAGGTTTTGCTTCCACACACAAAAAAAATGTCATTTACAACATATATGCAGCCTGATCTCACGAGAAAACATAAGCATTTTACGTTTTGCCAGTTAAGTGACTAATTCGTATGAGTTCAGTCGTACGAAAATGTACGATTTAAAAAAGGAGGCGTCACAGCTAAACCCAACCGTCATTGGGTGATGAGCAAATCCTTCTAAATTGTACGAATAAGATCGTATGAATTCATACGAATTAGCCACTAAATCAAAAGTTACGAATTGCTGTGAGAAAGCGTTGAATATATGAGGTGTTTTGAACTGAAACTTGACAGGCGCAATCTTGTGACACCTGGGACTAAACACATAACTTTTAAATGATAGTATAAATTATGTATTAGCTCACAAAAAACTATAAACAAGCTTTAAAAAGTAGGGAGAACACTTGAACAACCATTCAATCAGTTATTCTAAACAGCCTCAATGAAGTATTTTGAACACAATGTGGCACTGTTTTGTCTCACTACAAACTCTCCTTTAAAAAAAATAACAATTTTAAAAAATGGTGTTCTTTGAAAGTGTAATAATCTGTGAGAAACCTAATATACTGCACAGATAAGCACAAAACCCTGATGTTTAATTCCATCACACCTCACTGCACAAAGGCAGTTCTCCTTGGATTGAAAGAATACTGTTTCATCACCTCCACGCAGTGAGTGATTGTTCCTGGGGGTCTAGGAAGCCCTTTTCAGTTAGCCACCCTTGGGTGGAACAGACTTTCAAAGTGAGAGATTAAAGAGCCGTGCTAGGACACTGTGCCCTTCCTACCCAAAACTCTCTCTTGTTACAAGCCTGCTGAATCTTGCATACCCTACAATAACAAACTCTGCTAGATTTAATACAGCGCTACAAAGAGCAGAAACACAATATGCATTATTCAGGAAGTATTAATGAAGCCTCTCTGCTATTACTGACCTGCATACAAAAACATGTTTCATGAAGAGTTATCCTTGCATGTGGCATACTATTAAACTGGGTGTATTATTTTCTCTGTTTTCAAATGATGAAATGGATTTTAATTGATGAACTAGATTTAAAAGATTTCGTTAATGCCTTTTGGACTGACATGTCTGACAAATAAATGAGCTTCTTCTTTTATAACCGTCGTTAAAGCTAATTAGCTGAAAGCTGTGAAAGAAGTGTTCAAAAACTCTAATCTACTAAAGATCATTAAGAATCAGATTGTATGTTTTAAATTCTGCATTTGATAGCCAACCAAATCTTTTGCGTCATGATTTCTGATGTTTTGTACACAGTGAAGATCAAAATTAAACAAAAAAAACTGACAACTTAAATTTTAAGGTAACTGCATAATCTGTAAAAATGGCTACTGTAGCACTGAAAAATAAATAAGAGCTTGAGATCCTTCTTCCATAAGTTGTTTTAATATGTACACCTACCCCACCCCTAACACCAACCCCCAGAGACATCACTCATAGGAAGGGCAGCAAGGAGGACCTGAAGCTCAAGCTCCTTCTCGCTGGAGCTCTGCATTGAGTACCACTTGGGAAAAAAAAAAACTGTTACAAATTAGGACCTGACAATATAGGCGAGGATCCACATGCAGTGTTTATTGTACATAGCATGGTCAAAACAGGAAAGGTTATAACACGATCAAACAATACTGTCAGGGGTAACTCGCAAAGGAGTAAACATTCAAACATCCAAGAACACTGTCAGGCAAAACCTAAAGCAAAGGATACAGGAAACACTGAGAAATGTCCAAAGCATGAAAACAAGACTCTGCAGTTTGTGTGAGTGAACAGTGGTTCTTTAGTACAGGTAATAGTGAGCAGATGCATGAGTAATGAAGGAAGGGTCCAAGAGATGTGTTTCAGCTGTGGAGGTGCAAAAGAATTATGGGGAGTGTAGTCCGGGTGAGTGGTGGAGTAAATGTAAAGAGTTATGGTTGGAGTACCATCTAGTGGGAATCATGGGCACTCTAGCTGATGTTCTGCCCAATCTAGGAGCAGCTTCCCATGCTCTTTAAAAAAAAAAAAAAAAAAAAAAAAGATGTATAGGAGGGAGGTGGAGCAAAGGTGGAACAGGGGAGGGATGGAGGGCTAGATTCGTAAAGCAGAGGAAAGCCCAGGTTATACAGCAGATGGAGCTCTGGAACGTGGAGCAGCAGTGGGCCTGGAATTGGAACTGAGGCAGACATGAAGCATGAAGCTAAGGCAACCCATCTGTCTGGTGGCTCTGAGTCAGATGGATCAAGAGGCTCTGGCCAATCAGGACGCTGATGAATCTGGAGGGTCAGGCAACTCTGGAGGGTCTGGCAGCTCTAGCAGGTCTAACCCTAACTGCATCTCTAACACTAATTGACTCTTAGGCCCAATCCCAATTCTATTTTTGTACCCCAACTCCTTCCCCTTGGCCCTTACAACCGAGGGTTAAGGGGAAGGGCTTCAAAAAATACCCCTAAGAATTGGGCCAGCACTTCAACACCTGCACACGTCATCATATGTCATCACGATTTCTTGCTTCATATGAGATCAGACGATCACGACTGCTCTAGTTATTCCAGTTGTGTTATTTTTTGGTGTTTATCTTCAGGAAATCACTGAAGGCATATATTATATTATCATAACGATCTAATGTGGCAATAAGATCGGAACTGTACTGTGCATTTACTCCGTGGCCATACTCATCTATGTAAACACACGAAAACAACATTAACATTATAGGAGACACTGTAAAAAGCTCATTCCCAGCCACTAGACATTACTGACAGGGTATTCGAGTGTCATCGTGTGTCAGAATGTTGTGGGACTGCTGTACAGGAGTTGTGATTATGAATTATAGTTCGTGAAATTTAGCTTTTTTTTTTTTAGCGTTTTTTTTTTTTTTAAACATGATGGTAAAACAAGAACATGGTTATGAATATATTAAAACATATGCTTGTTTGTCGTAAAAATTCGTAATAATGACAAAAAAAATACTAATTTGTGGATCTCCTTACTTCCGGGTTCAACTATCCTGCCGCTGTGGCAGGTGCATTCTGGGAAATATTCTTACCCCTCCGTTTTAAGTGTGGTCCTGAAAAATCTTCGTTCGCAGGGGTGTATACCCCTTGCCCTTAACCCTACGCCTTCAAGCTAAAGAGAATTTTGACACCACTACCCCTTGACATGAACGCACAAAATGAGGGGTAGAGGTAAGGGCTAAGGGGTAGAATTGGGATTGGGCCTTTGTGTTAGGCAAACCCCAGCTTAAATTCTCTTTTTCCGACAAGCTTTCAGTACTAGCTACGGCGCTCTCCTATTAATTTGTTCACTCCCAGGGAAATCATTTCTAGAAAAATTACTTACTGATTTTAGACAGAATAAGACATAACAGTTTGCATATGCTACAAGGGATATATTCATGATGTGAGAGTTACTAGAAGTTAAAAAAAAAAGTTGAAACTACAGCCTACAAGTATAGTCATGGAAAACTTGGATCATTACCTGAGACCAGTGATGTCCTGTGAGATGTCTGTTAGAGACTAGTCATGTCTGTGAGATACAGAGGCTAGTGATACTCAAAAAAAAACTGTTAATCAACGAAAACACTATGTGATATACAGTATATTTGCTTATATAAATGCATATTAACGGTTATAGAACTGTTCTTTTATCCTCTGCTCTTCGCGAAAACAAATCTTTATCACTCTGAATCGAGATACCAACCAAAACATGTTTTCACAAGGGACAAAATAGCAGAGAGATAGTGTGTACCATACAAAAATATAGATAAGCTCTTGACACTTGATGGAATTGATTTTCATCTGAAATACAGAGATGTCAGTAATGATTGTTTATCATTTTCTTGCTGCCGCTTACAGAAGCCAAAGATAAAATATGATCGTCATGACCTGTGGTGACTTTGAGAGAGAAACTGTTTTTCACAAAGATGTCACATTTAAGTAGCAGCACGAAGATACGTGGGTCTATTTAGAAGACAAAGCAGAGGATATGGTGTTTCTGTCCACAGACTAATTAGCCGATAATTATAGAAAACGTCTCTCTGGATGCATTTATGTTTTTGGAAATAGCTACCCTGTATCACTGCGTCTGAGTCTGTCACATTGTAATATGGCAGTTAAATGAGGCTGGTGCGTTAAGTCAACTTCATTATTTTCATTCACAACAATAATCGTGTGTCTAAGTGGACAGAAACAATGGCTGTGTCATCCGCTATGCCCTTAGGGGACATTAATAAGGGAATGGATAGCACACGTGATTTCTGTGATCATTTAAAAACACTTTCTCTGTGTCTGATGTATTTTATGGCCCGCATGAACAACAATATCCAATTAACACCCAGACAGGCCTCACTCAGATAGAGCGCATATTGGCAGAAGTTCATTGGGTGGGAGTCTCATCACATTATTTGCTTATTTCCATTCAGTTTTAGCTTTCATTTCAATCCAAGTGGAACTTAATAATGGGGTTTTATGGCACGAATGTGAAATCAGCAGCTGTTAGAAAAACTGCAGTCTGAAATATGATAACATTTAAGCAATGAAATTGGTTGACTACCAAAGTAAACAAAACACTCATTTTATTTTTTTGCCCTCTAATGTGAAAAGGACAACTCAAGGGATGGAAATGAATTCAAAGCACCTCAAAGTCCCCCCTGGAAAGCAGCATTGTTATGAAAATGATAGTCTATATTAATTGGCAGAAGCTGATTCATGATCAGCGTCTCAGAGCAGAGGGAAATAAATAAGCAAGACTAGAAGGCTGTGTCTGAAACATGACACACCTGACCTTCACAGACATTGCGTGAAGCATCAAGGACATCAAGGACGTCAGTTACTACAGTTCCACACATGAAATGCTCAAAGTTCAAGGAGACACAAAGCTGGAATGTACGCTTCAAACACATACAGCAGAACTAATAAACCTAGTGGATGACTGTATGCAAATATGCATAAATCCTTGCTACAAAACAGTATAAGAACAAAGTATTGAGTCCGAATTCATAGTGTACATGAAACATTCATTCATTTTCTTGTCGGCTTAGTCCCTTTATTAATCTGGGGTCGCCACAGCGGAATGAACCGCCAACTTATCCAGCATTTGTTTTACGCAGCGGATGCCCTTCCAGCCGCAACCCATCTCTAGGAAACAGATACATTCTCATTCACACACATACATAAACTACGGACAATTTAGCTTACCCAATTCACCTATAGCGCATGTCTTTGGACTTGTGGGGGAAACCGAAGCCAACTGACCCAGCCGAGGCTCAAACCAGCGACCTTCTGATGGGAATTTCACAAAAGAATAAAATAAAATAAAAATAATCACAAAAAAACATTAATGTTCTAAGTGATGGGAAATGTGCTCAGGGATACATATTTGAGAACCGAGAAATGTGATTGTGGCTAAATATGGTTCCATTTTGTGTGTAAAAGGAATGTTATTACCGATTACCGACTGAGTACATGACCAGAGATGCCTTCTGGTCTTGCTGATTTCCATGTGTCATGTCATGCTCTGAGTTGATAAATACACTTCCAGTGCAGGCACACACTTTCTGTGTGCAGATGATGGCAGCGTTAGCATTAGCAGTGCTTGCATTGTTAGCTCCATCAAGCATAGAAGCGAGCATAGGTGTTCAGCTCGTCATACCGGATGTTGGTGCTTTATAGTCCGTTATTGTTTTTAGTCTCTGCCACAATTAACTTCATTCATTCATTTTCCTTCAGCTTGGTCCCTTTATTCATACACTTATTCAGCGTATGTTTTACACAGCGGATGTCTTTCCTGCTGCAACCCAGTACTGGGAAACACAATTAACTTAAAAAACTAAGAAAAATAGGTTGGAGCAGTCTATAGTGCTGGTGACACTGGAAATAAAGCTAATATACTTGACTATACAGTACTGTGGGCGCATATTGGTAATTCCAATAGTTGAAAAAATGTTTATGTAAAATGTCAAGTATTTAGAATTTAGAAATATATGTGGGCATCATGGTGGCACATTGGGTTGCACGATCGCCTCACAGCAAGAAGGTCGCTGGTTCGAGCCTCAGTTGGGTCAGTTGGCATTTCTTTGTGGAGTTTGCATGTTCTCCCCATGTTCACGTGGGTTTCCCCCAAAAGTCCAAAGACATGTGGTATCGGTGAATTGTCCGTATTGTATGGGTGATGCAGCTGGAAGGGCATCCGCTGTGTAAAACATATGCTGGATAAGTTTGCGGTCCGTATTCCGCTTTGCTGACTCCAGATTAATAAAAGGATCTAAGCAGAAAAGAAAATGAATGAATGAATGAATGAATGAATGAATGAATGAATGAATTAATGAAATATTTGTTGCATATATGACATATATTTTATATTTGTAAAGTTGTATATCATATATGTACTTTACATATATTGCCATATATCAGATTTCTCTATGGATTAACATATGTGAAGCAGCATAATAAACTACTGTATGCCAGAGTCATATATTTCCATTGTACCTGAATTGAAAACAACAGTGCACTCACATAACTAAAATTTCTAAAACAAAACAAAGCTCCAAAAAATATAGCTCCATAGTGTCTATGATCTAATCCAACAGCTTTTAGGAGAATCGATTACACTTTTTGATTTGATGCAAAAAGTATATTAAGAGCAGGCAAAAATTCAAAGGTATAGGACTGTAAACTTTGAAGGTTGCAATATGGGAAAGTAAAATCGCAAATGTCAGTCAAATTTAAAACTACAAAGAACTCTAAAGCTTGTAAAATCATGTAAAGTTGTTGATTATATCTATAAAAAATGTTACGTTTTAAGTTTTTCATGAAGTATTTCATGAAGTATTTTGAGAGTTTAGGGAGATTAACTAGATTATGCAGTGGTTTGTAGAAAAAGGCAGAGCTAAAGATCTCTATTGGTACACTTCGAACACAGCAGCTATCTGATTGATGGAATTTTCTGTACATCACAGGAAATATGGTATTTATGCGTGCAAAATTACTTACAATCAACAACTTCTGAACTTGCACCACTCTGTTTATTTCCTCTCTTTTGGTGAAGCCATTGCATCCCTGCAGCTGCTGTTACAGCTCTGGGTGATATAACAGTCAGGCATTGCATTCAGCTTTTGTCGGCAAAAACATATATTGAATATTATACCTTCATGCATTCATGCATTAGTAAATGAGTAATCAAAAATGTGTTAATGGCACATTTCATTTAGTTGCTTATTTAAAAATGTGTTCATTCAGTTACAGTTTTTGAAATATCAGGATTTAAGCAAAGCAAGCAAATCATAACAAAAATAGCTTCCATTTGGTGTTTCAAATTTGGCCAAACAGACATTCCATAAAGAAATGATAATGGCAATGAAATGACATTGGCAATGATAATGACAACAAGATCGATGTAGCATGTTCTGTGTTTTATTCATATTATACACATTCACTGGACTGAAAAGAACAGAATTAAGTGCTGAAGAGGTATGAGCAATATTTAGTTAACATCAAACAGCTATTAATATAAATTGAGAATATTTGTATCAAATGTTTCATTGCAGGATGTTTAAATCATCTAAAAATAACAGACAAGCTAATGATGCATTAGCAATTAAGAGTGGAACGCACAGGTTATCTTCTCTATTAATAATATTTCAATGAATGACATGCCAGTTGCTCATCTGGCAAGACATGCAATGTCATGTTGGAGCGCTCTTCTCCTCCACCCGTTCTAGGCATTAGTATGTAAATAGAAAGTGGATCCATGGATATGACAAGTAGGAACATCCCTTTAATTAACTCTAATCCGCTTTAGACCCGCTTGGCAATCTGTTCCCTGAGTCTGCTACACGCAGCCTCATTCATAACTCAAAGACACCTGCACATTTTTCTATCTTGCTAGATTCATTCACACAGGAAGATTTTTAAGTGGCGTGTGTGTGCAATTCTGTCATGACTTTGAGAGTGATTTTATTATAATTAGAGTATAGCATATAAATATTCTGCTCTATGATGTTTATGCATATTTTTCTAGTAAAGCAAATTTTCTGATTTATGTACTTTACATGATCCTAAATGTTTAGAAGAATGCTAATATTAACAAGTGACACAGGTCATGTCATGCACTCCTAAAAATAAAGGTACAAAAGCAGTCACTGGGGGTCATTCTTTTTCAAAGAATTTGTAAGTACCTTTTAGGTCATAAGTACCTTTTAGGGTACAGTTTTGTACCTTGAATGAACCTGTTATAAAGAAAAAAAAAAACTACCTTTTGAAAAGATACTGCCCCTGTGACAGAGGTACCTTTATTTCTGAGAGTGCTATGCTATGACATCATTCACCTTTGATTTCTGTTTTAATAAAAAACAGGGAAAGATGTTAAAAGATTAGATTATATATGTTGTGCGTATTTTTACACTACACAGAACAGCATTATAATATTTACTTACTCCCAGGGTCATTTATGTCGAAGTTGATATTTAGCTGCGCCATGTTGGTGTTTCGTAACGTCAAATTTTTTACGAGGTGGGTCGTAAAACAACCTGAAGGACCAGGACATACAGTACACTGCGGACAATTTAGCTTACCCAATTTGCCTATAGTGCATGTCTTTGGACTGGCAGAGGAAACCCAAGCGAACACGGGGAGAGTTTTAGCTTTTAGCCATACTCTGCAACAAACTACCATGATAACAATATTTGAATACTTTAGCTTATCCATGCACATGATTTCTGCATGAGAACCCACAGGATGTAACGAAGACAACAACTCAGTCAATACAAGCCATCTATTTGTGAATATTAGATACTGTGCACTGTATAAAAAAAAAAAAAGCCACACAATCGGGTTCCACACAATCGATTTGTGTTGGGACAACATGAAGGAATTAAGTTGACTTATTCGTTTTTTACAAATTTAAGTGGATTAAACAAAAAGTTGTCCAAAAAAAAAAAAAAACCACCTCATGAATTGATGTTTCAGCTCATTTTAAATAAGTCGAACAAACAGCATTTATTTTATTTTTTTGAGTGTGCCTTTAATAAACTCTGATTGAAAATCATTTAATTAGTAACACATTACAATAAGGTTGTTTTAGTTAATGCATTTACTAACATTAACAAACAATGAGCAATACATTTATTACAGAATTTATGTAACTCAACGTTAATGAAAATACAGTTGTTCCTTGTCAGTTTGTTAACTCATTGTGCATTAACTAACGTTAACAAAGATAACTTTAGATATCTATAATACATTTGTAAATGTCGAACTATGAATAATAAATGCCGTTTCAGTTAAACAAAGACAAAACAGAAGTCATCATGTTTGGGAGCAAAGATGAGGTTCTCAAGGTGAATACGTACCTTGGCTCTAAGGGTCAAACAACAAGAAATAAGGTCAAGAATCTTGGTGTGACTCTGGAGTCAGATCCGAGTTTCAACAGTCATGTCAAAGCAGTTAGTAAATCAGCATATTATCATCTCAAAAACATTGCAAGAATTAGATGCTTTGTTTCCTGTGAGGAATTTGTTCATGCTTTTATCAGCAACAGGGTGGATTACTGTAACGGCCTCCTCCATTGGCCTTCCCAAAAAGACAGTCAGACAGTTGCGGCTCATCCAGAACACTGCGGCCAGGATTCTGACCAGAACTAGGAAATAAGAGCACATCACACCTGTCCTCAGATCTTTACACTGGCTCCCAGTTACATTCAGAAAAGATTTTAAAGTATTACTACTTATCTATAAATCTCTAAATGGCCTAAGACCTCAATACATTACAGATATGCTGAAACAGATCACTCAGATCATTAGGATCATATAAACTAGAAATTCCAAGAGTTCAGTCAAAGCAGGGTGAATCGGCCACACTCCGCACTGCTGGAATCAATTTCCAGAAATGATCAGATGTGCTCCAACATTAGGCACATTCAAATCAAGACTGAAAAGACATCTGTTTAGCCATGCCTTTACTGAATAAGCACTGTGCTACGCCCCACAAATCGCACATTACGTCTTTTCTTTTCCATTCTTTTATGACCTGTTTTAACACATTTTAATATGCTTTTTAATCATTTTTTTTTTCTCATACTCTTTTATTCCTGTTTATGTAAAGCACTTTGAATTGCCATTGTGTGTGAATTTTGCCACATAAATAAACTTGCCTTGCCTTACAAGCCTTTGTTCATAATTAGTTCATGTTAGTAAATACATTAAGCAACGAGACCTTTTTGTAAAGTGTGACCATTTAATTTTCATCATATATTTAACAAAATGCATTGTGATTTTGGATTTAAACAAGAAAAAAAAACTTTGGTTTATATGTTATATTTGGTGATATGTTATTATTTGTAAGCAAAACAAAAATTATACATTTTATGACACACAAGTAAGCTTAAAGTCATTCACCCTTACATTTAATATTTGCAGATGTTGATTTATAAAAGCTCGTTTAAAAATTCTAGCTCTTCAAATGACATGCATTGCTCTTGACTTTTAAAGCAACAGAGATACTGCTTTTATTTTCTAATTACCACTTTGGTTTGCAGTCAAAAAGATCCAAGACATTTAGATTTAACTACAATTTATATCCAGGTTGAGTGGTTTTGCGAAGCATTCATTTAGTCACAAGGTTGTGTCCGAGGTGATGAAATTCATAAATGCCTTTCTCTTAATTATATCCTTTGACAACTCCTTGCACCTTGCTGACATTGGGTTATTTAACTGTGAGCAATAATTAGTATATAGCCGTTGCAATCAAGACCTCTGCTGAGGTCTGCCAATGTGCAATTTGCTAAGAGAATTCATAAATTGATTCCCATGCCAAACGTATGATAGAGTGAGCTATCTTTAGTGAGGAAAATTAGTCAAGACCGATATCATCAGCAAAATATGCTGTTTAAAAATCACTGGCAAAACAAGCTACTTGCAGGTTTATAACCTCATCCCATTTAGGCAATAGGCTGTGCAAACTGGTCAAGTGAAGTCACAAAATCAGAGCGATTAAGACTAATGAGATTCTGAATAATATATTTCAGTGACCCGAATTCTCGAAAGCAGCTATGATAAAAGGAAGGATAAACAACACACGCTAAAAGCACTTTATTTAAGACATGAGTGTGGTACACAGTCGGCTGTATAGATATTGACTTGGAACAAACGTAGCTTGATTGAGCTAAGAAAGCGAAAATGAAACACCATGGCTCATGCTCAATTTGATCAAATCAAACCTGAAGACAGATCAAGCTTTTCGATGTGCAGACACATCCTGCTTCGCATAGGCTATAAATAGGGAAGGCTGGAACCAGTATGTGACAGACAGCAGAGAATCAGTTCAAAATGTTTTCAAGTTGTTATATCTCGTAAACAGCTGTTAGGGTAAAGGTGATATTAAGCCTGTGGGGTAAAAAACATCCATTACTTGGTAAAAGGACTAGACTAGAAAACTAATGTAATGTTGCTACAGTCTCCTTTGACCATATAAGCAGACAAGGCTTTAGAACTTGAAATTGAAAATTAAAAAACTGCTTCAGCTAAATTGCGTTTCTTAAACCTGATCTTTGCACCCCACCGCTCTGCACATTTTGAATGTTTCTCTTTACACTTCAGTTGTTTGTTCTAATTTGTCCATAAACGTTGTCCTGCACAGACAACACAATCTCAATGTCACGATCACCAGCGATCTCTGAGAGGGAAGAGATCGCTTGTTCACTCATACTTCCGAGAACTACAGATCGGCCATGTTTTGGACTACATCTCCTGTCATGCAGCACACACACACACACTCCTGTTACATATCATGACTGATTGCACACACACACACCAGCGGAGGACCATCATGACTGATTACACACACTACAAGAGCAGCACACACACTCTTATCTTCGCAGTAAGACTGTCAACTGTTTGTTATATTTTTTCTGTGAAATTCAACGGTTTACTTTTGTTCCAGTTTTTCGTGTTTTGACCATAGCCTTGTACTTTGATTATCCGTGCCTGCCACCTGCCTTGTGATCTTTTGCCTGCCTGACTACGATTTTTGATCTGTCCCTGTAAGTTGCTATACTGTTTTTATTAAATAATCTGCACTTGGATCCTCGACCCGTTGTCTTCGTCACACCACCCGCATAACGTAACACTCATTGCAATTTGTAACTTTCTGATTTAGTGGCTAATTCATATGAATTAGAACAAATTTGTATGATCACATTCGTACAATTTAGTACGACTTGCAAATCCCCAAATGACGGTTGGGTTTAGGTGTGGGGTTGGGTACCATGTCTCCTTTTTAAAATTGTACATTTTCATACAACCGAACTCGAAGGAATTCGTATGAATTAGAACTGACAAAACGTAGAAAGTTATGTTTCATCATAAGATCAGGCTGGCAAAGGCCAACTGACCGACCCACCAACTCTCAATTCTGACTTTTTGTTCATTCAATTCTAGAATCACCCATATGTACATGTCAGTAGGAATGTGTACACTCACTGGCCATTTTATTAGGTACACCTGTCCAAATGATCGTTAACGCAAATTTCTAATCAGCCAATCACATGGCAGCAACTCATGTAGGCATATAGACATGGTCAAGACGATCTGCTGCAGTTCAAATCAAACATCAGAATGGGAAAGAAAGGTGATTTAAGTAACTCTGAACGTGGCATGGCTATTGGTGCCAGACGGGCTGGTCTGAGTATTTCAGAAACTGCTGATCTACTAGGATTTTCACGCACAACCATCTCTAAGGTTTACAGAGAATCCTGCAAGCGGCAGTTCTGTGACGCAAATGCCAGACTGGTCCAAGCTGATAGAAAGGCAACAGGAACTCAAATAACCACTCGTTACAACCAAGGTATGCAGAAGAGCATCTCTGAATGCACAACACGTCGAACCTTGAGGCGGATGGTCTACAGCAGCAGAAGACCACACCGGGTGCCACTCCTGTCAGCTAAGAACAGGCAACTGAGGCTACAATTAGCACAGACTGACCAAAATTAGACAATAGATAATTTGAAAAATGTTGCTATGTTGTAATGGTGCGGGGGATATTTTCTAGGCACACTTTGGGCCCATTAGTACCAATTGAGCATCGTGTCAACACTACAGCCTACCTGAGTGTTGATGCTGACCATGTCTATCACTTTATGACCACAGTGTACCCATCTTCTGATCTCTGAGGAATATTTCCAGTGACTTGTTGAATCTATGTCACAAAGGATTACGGCAGTTCTGATGGCAAAAGGGGGTCCAACCTGGTACTAGTAAGGTGTACCTAATAAATTGGCTGAGGAGTGTATAGGTATATTCTAAATTAAATAATTAGAATGTACAAATAATTTTTAAAAAGAACCAGATCTGAGACACTTATTTATATTTGTGTGGTAGTCAACTGTGAGGAGCTGCTGCTTCTGTTATGTTTTGTTTATTTTAATTATTAAAGTTTAAACATGTTTGCCGGTTTCCTCCTCCCCCTTCCCCTGGAGCATAAAGTTTTAACCACATTACAGTTACTACTAATAAAAAATAAATAATATTGACAAGAGTAAAAACAAAAGACCAATTATTGTTCTTTAATCTGTTGTTTTCTGCTGGCTGTATAATTGAATAATTAATTGATTTTAAAAAGCAAGAAGGGTTTGTTTAATTAGGAAATTTGCACTCTGTATACTATTGTCTTAATTTAATCGTTGACATGTTTATAACTTTTAAATTAGAATTTTGATTGGTTGGTTGGTTGGTTGGTTGAGTGACTGGATGGATGGATGGGTTGATTGATTTGATTGATTGGTTGATTTGATTGATTGATTAATTGTTTGATTGATTGATTGATTTGACCATTAGTGACAGTGGCAGCTTGGAGATTTTTGTACGTACTGTATAATTTTATTCTATTTTCATATATACTTCATCCTTTTCTATAATAGTTTCCTTAATGAGAAGAAAGTTTCTTGATGAACTTTCTTGATGAGTTCTACTCTGCTGAGAATGCAGGGAATTAGGAGATAACACAGTTAGTCTGGTGCTGTTAATTTTTTTTAATGATGTCTGTGTGTACCTGGCCCTCAGTGATCACCATTACTTCATTACCGTGTCTGCTGACGTACAACAAAACATTGAGTGCTACTAATATATATATATATATATTTTTTTTTTTTTGCTAAAAAGAAACTTACATGTAAGTGTACAATTGTGTACATATACAAGAGTCCTCCTCTGTTTAACAGAGGGATGATTTTCAACACATTTTTAAACATAATAGTATTAATATTTAATTTGTCTTTGTGGTAATCTTTCAAGAAGGAGACGATATCCGTTCTTGTAGCAACACATTTATTTCTGTTAAACTAAGAGTCATACATAATAACAAGTCCTATAGTGCAGTTGTTTAGCAATACATGACACTGACATATTATTGTTTAAGACACTCAAAAAGGTTCCAAATTGATTGACAATTAACATCACAAAATAAACCTAAATGTGTATTGTGATCACTTTCTCACAGCATAAGGCATAAACAAATTAACCACATTTGTGCATCACAATCTCCTTTAACTTGCATACAACTGAAGAAAACAATACCTATTGACAAACACAAAATAACTATTTTTCACATTTCCACATAACTCTTTCATAGATAACTGTTTGAAGCTGTATCAATGCACAGCACAGCTGTATCAAACTTCTATGATCTATGTTTTAACTCAGTTTTAATGTTCATCTGAAAATCTCACAAAATAAAAAACAAATAAAAACACTTTACTGCAGAATCTGTTTGAAATTATTATTAATTGCATTTTTTTGAATGTCTCTTTCAATGCAATGGCTAACAGCTATGCTAAACAAGGTTTAATCATACTATTTTGTTATCAATCACGTTTTAACCCACTGCACATCACTATACACAACCATATTAATAAAGATCACAAACAGTTTAAACCCTGTGTCTCATTTTCACTGAGTAGTAGTTAAAGGCATGTTTACATTCACCTCTCACTGCTCACATTGAAAGCTATTCGTTTTTAACACTTCCGCTATTTTGGCTCCATGAAATCACGTCAAACTCAACTAATTTAATATCTCAGTACATAAATTCATCTCTATATAAACAATATATGTTTCAGTGTATCATTACAGTAAATATTATTATCTTACCTGTTAAAATGGGGGGGGGGGGGGTTGACAGTTTTTATTACTTAGGGCTACATTAGATGCAGTATTATGACAAGCTATTGTAGTTATTTTGCAAAATACTATCAATCATCTTAAATAAAGCGCTGAACTAGCTTTATTAGGTTAACTAGGTTGGTTAAGTCATTGTGAGTCATTTGGCAACAGTGGTTTGTTCTGTAATAAGGCTAACTTGGCTAATATGAAACTCTTGGAACTGGGCTTAGCTTAGCTTAGTTGTACCAATCCAGTCCTATTGCAGATTGCTCCACAGCCAGTCAAGTCTAACGACCACTAATGAGGAACAAAAAAAAAAACTTGACAACTACAGCATAACACCTCAAAGTTAGAACACAGCTGGCATCCCTTTATTTTACCACTTAAAACAAGCTGTTGACCCCACTCTTGTCAGTTATTATGTAGGTGTACATTGTGTCCTAGCTAGCTTGCTAAAGTCATTTGAGAAGCAACACTGAGCAGTAATTTGGCAGCACAATGTGTTTGTGTGGCAGTGAGTTCTGTAGTAGATACATCATATTTATTCAGACATTATACAGGTACTTCATTGCCATGGCGATGTGAAAAATAGAAAGGTACACCAATGTTACATACTCAGTTTGTATTTGAGCTATTATTGCTATTCTTATATAGATTATATGTAAAGGCCAAATCACACTGCATCGGCAGACACCAACACACAGCGGCAGTCTTCAGTACAGACATCCAAAGCTTGACAAATGGTAAAAACAAGCACTAACAAATACCAGTGGATAATCAGGGCACTAGATACCAGAACACTGATCCAATAAATCCCAACATGCATGTCTGCTGGAGTTGGTCAGTGGCAGTGCAGTACGAACTGGCCTTAAAGTTGATAATGTAATGCATTTGAATGACTTTACAAGGCAGAAAAGTCACAAAAGTGTTGAACTGAAATACATATCTCTGAAATATATTCAGTAGTGAGCACGTAAAAAAAAATTTGTCCTGCTGGTTTAAAGTCAGCATGGCATCAAAATGGACTCTTCTTCTTTATGTAGGCTATATAGCCAGTGGTGGAACGATTACTGAAAAATCTGACTCAATTTAAAGTACAATTTCTTCCCCAAAAGATGTAGCACAAGTAGAGTAAAAGTGTCTGTAAATATTACTCAAAGTGTACGTAAAAAGAGTAGTGCGTATTACGCTGTAAAAAGCAGATCCATTTACATGTAATTTGTGCACGATGAGTGTGTGTAAACGTAACATTCTCTAGTGCATTTAGTGATTGTTTAAGGCCACTTCAGTCCTGAAACAGTAGACATCTGCCATCTTCTCATCAGTAATACAGTATGCAGTAGGGCAGTGCAATATGGAAAAAACAATCATATTGCAATTTTGGGAATGAATATTGCGATTGCGATTTTTATTAGCGATTTTTAGCAACTGTTTTTGCTTTTTCATACAAGCTGCATACATACATTCTAAATATATTCAGTGCACAAGAAGTGCATAACAAAACATTTCACAATGAAATAACATAGTATTGGGCGCCATGGTGGCCTAGTGGGTAGCACGTTCGCCTCACAGCAAGAAGGTCGCTGGTTCGAGCCTCTGCTGGGTCAGTTGGCATTTCTGTGTGGAGTTTGCATGTTCTCCCCGTGGTTGCGTGGGTTTCCTCCGGGTGCTCCGGTTTCCCCCACAAGTCCAAAGACATGCGGTACAGGTGAATTGGGTAGGCTAAATTGTCCATAGTGTATGAGTGTGAATGAGTGTGTGTGGATGTTTCCCAGAGATGGGTTGCGGCTGGAAGGGCATCCGCTGCATAAAAATATGCTGGATAAGTTGGCGGATCATTCCGCTGTGGCGGCCCCGGATTAATAAAGGGACTTAATGAATGAATGAATGAATGAATAACATAGTATTAAGTTTATTAAATATAACTGTAATAAAATTGTCAAAACAGACAACATAAAATAAATGAAGATTAACTAACCTTACCTGTAGTTAAAAACATACTGTACACAGTAGTACTAACTGATAAAATTGCAGCCTTACACGATTTTGCTTAAATCACGTTTTTTTTATTTTATTTATTTATTTATTTATTTATTATATATATATTTTTATATTAATTGCACAGCCCTAGTATGCAGTCTAAACAGTCTCTGGGTCATTCCCACATAGCAAAATTTCTCTGTCCCAGATCTGACCCACACAATCAGTATTTGCTTGGCCCACATGCTACAATGAATTACATTACATGACTGGATGAAGTCTGGCTTCCATCTATAGGGCAGTCTTAGCCAAGTTAATAACCCATAACTGGGACTAAACTGGACCAGATCTGTTCGTGTTTCACGACTGTTTATTAAACCCATGTGGCATTTGGCTTTATGGTTGCGCTTTTTCTCGAAGGGTTCTGATTGGTAATTTTTTTCTTTACTCAAAAATAATTTAAATGTATTTCAAAAGTGGGTCAAGATAGGCTAAACTTACATGACCCACATATACATTTTTAACATCTGGGCCAAATACTACATTTGATGTCTGGGCCAAGTCTTGAGTGGCACCTATAAAATGGTGCCACCTCTGCCAAAACTGGGCCATGTTCGGCCCACATGCTGTATGCCAGTGCCGGACGAATGCCTGCTGTGCCAGCTTTATGCCAAATCTGGGTCAGAATTATTTGCTACTTGGGTTGCATATAAAGATTTTGGACATCGTCTGTCCATGACATCATAGACGAGAAAAAATAAAGTAGTGACTGCAGGTTCAAGAAAAGTACTCAAGGCAAAGTAAAAGTACACATTTATAAAGGTACTTAGTAAATTACAATTTCTGAGAAAATAACTACTCGATTACAGTAATTTGAGTATTTGTAATTTGTTACTTTACACCACTGTATATAGCAGTGCCAGTTATTATTGATGCACCTGTGCACATTTTTTTGTAAAAATTTATTTGCCCTTGTAATTTTTAATCAAACCATAACCTTCTCTCCCCCCTCGAAAGGACTTTTCTTCACTTCTGGTCACATGGAATGCCTTTAGGGCGGGGCTATCCGTATGTGTGTTGTTTCTGTCCTGCCTTTGTGGGAGGCAGTGGTTCAAACTAATATGATACGATTCTGTTTGTAAAAATTAGTTCTTTGTTCTCGTCATCATCGTGCATCTGAAATCGGTGATCGATGACAATGATTCTCCACAACCGAGTGTAAACAGGCCTTCAAATCATGCTCTGTTTTGTTAACAGCACCCATCTTCCAATTAACCAATGGACACTTTTCACGCTTATGCATTTGCGAAATGTAAATCAGTCGGGTAAACAGCAATGGCTGCTGCTGTTCCCCAAACAGCTTCTGCACACGCATTTTGAAGAAGAGAAAAAGGGAACACTTTGAAATTTGGGTGTTTGTTTAAACAGACAAGTACACATAATAATATGTTGACTTGTTGGTCTTGGTGTGTTTTATTTCAAACACAATCTTACATGAGCATAAACAGTTGTGAAAGTAATCAAATTCTTTTATTTTAGATCTGTGCATCCTTAAAGCGACACCTTTCTTATTTAATATTAATCGAAGAAAAAAGTGGATAAAAAATACAAATTCTTAATATATTCATATTTTTCATTGATATTCCCAGCCCCCTCACTATATGGTCCTGATATTACATCATCACTAAGTTACCATTTTATTACCTGCACACCCATGATGTGAATCTCCGATTCAGGCACATGGCAAAGGTGCTCTATTAGATTGAGATCTAGTAATGTGGAGAATAATTGTGAGATATAATAATATGTATTATATATTACATAATGTAATTATAGTGAGATCACTGCTCGAGAAACCTGTTTGGGATGATTTGAGCTTGATCCTGCTAAAAGTATAGACCAAGATAAGTTCATTGCGGTCATACAGGGATTGAGATAATCAGCAATAATACGCAGGTAAAGTGTGGTATGTTGGTATTAGACATGAGACGATAACCGTTTTCAAGATATACCGCGGTTTGGAAAAGTCTAGGTTTTATAAACGCCAACGTTTTTTAGTATACTGTTCCTATGGTATGTGTAAGACTCTTTTTTTTTTTACGTTTTTTTCAGGACAACAGTATCTTCAGCAGAAAAGATAACCTAATGAAGACAGCAGAAGTCAATGATTGATTTCTATTATTTAGCCTGACATGTTTACTGTTCCAAAATATTTATAAAGTTTCTCAAAATAAAATATATTGTGTATTTATTGTGTTCAAAGGGAAAAAATGTTTTTGTTTTTGACCCAGACATTAAAAAAACACCACCCTGAATCACTGATACAAGGCAGGAAAGATCCAGAGTGCTGTCGTACTAGGGAAAAAAACTTTTTCTGACAAAGCAAGCATTTTCCACTATTGTGTTGTCCACTTGGTTAGTCTGAATCCTCGGTTTTTAGCTGACAGGAGTGTCCCTGGTGTTTTCTTCTGCTGTAGCTCATCTGCTTCAGGGTTTGACATGTTATGTGTTCTGTAGACTTCTGACATAGCAAGTGGTTATGTGAGTGGGTTTCTTTCAACATCAGACAGACTCAGAGAACTGTTACCTACAGAACGGCTGCTCACTGGATTTTCTCTTTTTTTTCTGGCCGTTCTCTGTTAAGCCCAGAGATTGGTTGTGTGTAAAAATCTCAGTAGAGCAGCAATTTCTCATATAATCAGACTAGTCTATCTAGCGTCAGTAACCATGCCACATTCAGGGTCTCTTAAACAATGTTGAGCTCATTACTTTAAAAATGTAGTGGTGCATTTACATGAAAGTGACTAATTACCCGGAAAAGTAACCATCGTGTTACTTTTAAAAAGGAAAAATGTACCTACGTGCCCCAACATTAAATACGTTTAATGAAGCTGAAACTAAACTGAATCAATTATAATTATAAAATGTTGTACCCCATTCTGTACTATACCTATCAATTGTAATATATTATTGTAAATATTGTATAATTACTAGTGGAACAATAAAAAATAATAATGGTTTAGAATGTTTAATAAATATTGCACAGACAAAAAAAATTCTCTAAAAACTAATTATGCTTCTTAAGGTATGTAATAAAAATAGAATGAATATATACGTAAAGTTCAGATGCAAAAGCCCTTAAATGCCATCTGGAATTTTCTTTAAAAATTTGCATTTTTCTTCTTCTGCCTACGTATATGTTCAGTTATTTCACTTTAAAGGCAACTGAAAAAAACATATTCATCATCATAAATTAGAAATAACTGCTCATAAACACAGAATCATGAAAAATTTTTGAGAAAATTCCTGACTGCACGTTGAGGCTTTTGCATCTGAACTCTTCATATGAAGTATAAATATTACAATATTACTTTCAGAGAATTATTTAACCATGTCAGAAAATCATCCGACCATCATATTGGGGGAATTTAATCACCAATTAATTCCCCCTGTATACTACCTAAACACAGCATGACAAAAATCGTATTCAAAGTCTCACAGTATATGCCTGGCTTTACAAATCCATAAATAACACAGCGTATATATATATATATATTTCTGTTAGCACTTTCTGCTTCATCATCTGATGTTTGACATGCATCCAAAATAAGTTCTTAAATATCTTTGGCATTCATGGCTTATATTTACATGGTATTTACATTTATGTAGTTAATAATGTAATAATTGTGTTTAGCTATTGGGTAGGATTTGGGAGGTAAAATAAGAGAAGTTTATTCATAAACTAATTTCGAGAGGATCATGTGCTTATGATTGATCACAGCTGGACCCGCATTAGCTAATACACAATTCTCCAATCAGATGATTTCTAAATAACTATAAATGACCATAGTCTTCATACCACAATCATCTTTATCTTGAAGAATCCCCCATCCTTCTCTTTTTTCCTAGATTAGGCAGAACTGTAGCCCAGTGGTTAGCACTGTTGCCTCACAGCAAGAAAGTTGCTGGTTCCAGTAGTTGTCACACTTTATTGGGCCGGTTGGCATTTCTGTGCAGAGTTTGCATGGTGTTCACGTGGGTTTCCCCTTACCATCCAAATACATGCTTCATAAGTAAACTGACTAAACCAAATTGCCACTAAAGTCATGGGTAACACTTTATTTCGATGGTCCATTTGAGTATTAGTAGACTGTCTACTTAATATCTGTTGATACTGACATTCAACAGACATTTAACTGACTATAAGAAACTTTGCAAGTACATGTCAACTTACACTAATCCTCTAACACCAACCTAACAGTCTACTTATAGTCTAATGAGAATTAGTTGCAATGTAACTTAAATTAAACGGAGCATCAAAACAAAAGTGTGACCTACACTCTCAGAAAAAATGGTACAATGGTACCAAAAAAGGTACAAACCCTTGTCACTGGGGCAGTACCTTTTTATGGGACAGAATTGTACCTTAAAAGAAACAAATTTGTACCTTTTAAGGTCATGATTTGTACCATGGGAAACCAAAATGTACCTTTTGTTTTTAAAAACCTGCATATACAATATTGTATACTTTGTGAAAGGTACCACCGCAGTGACAAGACACTTTGTACCTTAACAGTGTCAAAAATGCTTACCAAACATTTATTAAAATGCCTTAAATGTTTAGTTTACGATACCTATAGTTTTATGTTTTACCAGTTGTTTTGCATTATTGTATTATAGGACTAAAAATGAATGTTTATAAGGATCTTTAAACAAATACTTTTAAATGATGATTCTGGATGTAATATGGAAATTATTCATAAAAATCACATTGCCTTTCCAGTCATATTTATTTTCATAGATACTGTAATAAAGAAGAAGTTGTTCACTTTTGTACCTTTTATATGAGAACAATTGTGTACCTTTATTTCAGTTGTACCATAAAAGGCACAGAACAGTATTATAAGATATCTTTTCAGTACCATATAAGGTACAATTTTTACAAAGTTACAAAACTGTTCCTCAAGGAACATTATTTGTACCATCGTGTAACTTTTTTCTGAGAGTGTAGTCAAGTTCCTAGCCAACAGTATTTTTCCTCATAAAGCTATTCGTTATTATTTTTTTGTTTTGTTTTTTTGCTATTTCTGCACAAAAAATGGTAAAAATTTGTGAATTTATGTGGAATGATTTTTGAGTGTATCGTAACTAAAAACCTAACATATTAAATAAAAAAATAATACCTTTTTAACTTAAATGTTTACAATGCAAATCAAATCAGAGTCACTTATTTGGTAAACAAAGCAAGTCACACATATATCTACTAAAAGATGCTTAGATAAAATACTACTTTACTAACTTTATTGTAAATAAATCACATGAACATATTCATATTAGTCATTAATACTACTGAAAATTATTTCAAAACTGAATTCATATAAATTTGCACACATTTACACAAGAAAATAAACAGACTTGATGGGCTGAAAATCTGCGGAAATCTGTGGATTTCTGCGCGCACAGATTCCGTGTGAGTCTTATTATTAGCCACAAATAAGTGAGGGATTTCTTGAGATCTACCTGAGCACAATCTCCGCTCTCACCCTGCAAACGGGAGGGAGCCTGGGGCTCGAGGTTCTTCAGGGCTCTCCTCCAGCACAGCATGCCAAACAAGCTTATAATCAATCATCAGCTAAGTGTGAACTCTTGAAGTCCACATTTATAAGTGCTAAAGTATCCTAATAACAGGCAGGTAATACACCAGCAGTAAATGGAGTGAAATGTTACGAATTGTCATACTTATTTCATTTATTTGGACAAAATTTACGGTGGCCGAGAAAAGTTAACGCGCGGCAATTTAAGAAAGCACATGCAAAAACAAAAAACACCAGCAAATTAAGAAACGGTCTTCATCAATTTGACAGCACACCTGTTACAAATTCTCACAACACAAACAATGGAAGAAAATGTGCAGCAAGTTATTGAAAACACAATGGTGTTATCAAGTTATTGAAAACACAACACAGCTGTGTCCGTCATGTTTTTGGGTCCTCTTAAAACATTTCCATTGTGTTTTCAATAACCTGCTGCGCATTTTTTTTCTGTTGTGTTTTCAATAACTTGCTGCGCGTTTCTTCCGTTGTTTGTGTTGTGAGAATTTGTAACAGGTGTGCTGTCAAATTGATGAAGATAGTTTATTAATCTGCTGGTGTTTTTTGTTATTGCATGTGCTTTCTTAAATTGCAGCGCGTTAACCTTTCTCGGCCACCGTACAAAATAGAGCATGGTACATTCATTTTTAAAAAAACATTGTGCATACCCCCAAATCCCCCAATATGTAAATCTTAAACCCCTGGTGATTCCGAGCAGACTGCAAACACCATCATAATGTTTTTTATGTCCTCCACTAACAGATGGTGCTTTCCAAGACGCAACATGCAGAGACATGCAGTTTGCGTGATAACACTAAATGACTTCTCCGTCTTGAAAATTTCAATCATATCACAGTTTAAATAAGCCTCCAGGAAACACCTGTGAGCCTTGCAGCAGCACTGAGAATGCATTTGTGCATCCTAGTTTTCAGCAGCTTCCTAATGATTTGCTCTTTATCAATTTTGCACTGAGATATTGCACATTCTCTGATGTGGGCTGAGCTCATTTCAGTTTTGTCACAGATAATGCCGCTTCATTTTCTGCTGTAAAATTCCAAACAAAACATCCATCAAACTCCCCCCCTACGATATCGCACTTGACAAGGCATTTAAAAACAAAAACACTTTCAAATCTGAAGTGAGGGACCGCTCGCGCAGTGGTGAAAAGCTCTTGTGGCTGTAGCCGCCGGGCTGCAAAACCACTATCTACATGTGCCGCTCTCCATATTAATGCATTTCTGTCATAACACAAGATCACGCTGATCGCTGTTGACATTTCATTCCGTTTCTAGACGACTGTCAGTTTGCAGCGTTGCAGCTGAAATAAGCAAATGTGCAAAGTACACAAACTATTTTTAGCGCAACCCAGTGAACACCAACACTTTTCATACATAAGTCATAGGATAATTTTTACTCATCAGCTTCACGCTGCCAGAGACCATTTAATGCTATCAATGCTGCAACAAGTATAGATATGCATGCATGTATTATGGAGGAAATGTTTATCAAATGCAAAAGTGGATTGTCAGTACTCCAAGTTGGAGTGATTCAGACGCAATAATCCATTCAGCACAGACTGGCGCCGTAATGGAATGGAAGGAGGGCACTGCTGAGCATGTTTTGTGAACTGACACTAATGGATTCCGTGTTTGCATTCGACAAATGCTGCGCTAAATATGAATTAACCCTATTCCAAGCATTTTGCTAAATTAAACAAGTCCAATAATTACAAGCTTTGGTTTGCTGAAACACAATAGCAGGTGTACAATTCTGATAAGACATGGTATAAGCAAGTCAACAACTTCAGCTATTGTCATCGGGTTATTTATCTTTAATTTGTTGACGGGCAGCATAAAATGAATTTGTAAGTACACGGCGAGCCCTAATCTAGACGGACATGGATTTGCTGTGACTTCCTACAAAGAGATAAAGCGTTCAATAGTTATCGTTGTAGGAAAGCTGTTATGGCCTCGTTTTGACTAAGCCCAGTTTCCTCGGCCTGGCAAATAAACGTGTCTCCTCTGGTTCTTGCTCTGCATCAATGATTGGAAATCACAAACTCTTTACAGAGATCTTAGCCCTAAAGCGTTCTCCCAAAAACACAGTTTCATCAGCTCCAGACCAAGAAAGAGAAGGGAGATTTGAAAACGCATGCTCCAACAAAAGAAACCTGCAGATTTATCAACAAAAAGGTTAAGGTCGAAGTATTGAAGGAGATGTTTTACTTCGTAAAGCAGACCAAAGGGTCACGATATACAGACTAAACTTTTGATATGTTAGCAATGAATGTCCTTTTATTTTCAGAGAGACTGCTTTTTTTTATACTCTTTTGTACTGTTCAAGATACAAGGTTCTATTTGATGGTTTGCAAAACATGTTTAGAACTGTACAAACTTTTTCTTTTGGTTTTCAAATATGTGGAAAATAAAGAAAAATTGAGTGTCAGTTGTTAAATGTTACTTTCATTATAAAACAATTTGTGGACTGAACATAAAACAATTAAGTTGTCACAAACAAAACTCAAGAATTTTGTTGTTTTAGATCATGTAAGGCTGTTTTTTTTAACTACAGCGGTTCTGAACTGCAGTTCAGACGAATGACTAAAAGTTATCAGTATGATGGTAAAAAACTGTACATTCTAGTCAAAACCATCCTTCTGCAATCTTATACCAAAAGCGGAAATAAGGGCAGTATTAATAGCTTTAAATGTGGGAGAGCGTTGCTATTATGTGATTATATTGCATTGCAATATGGAGCCATTAAATGTTGATGTTAAATCAAAAGTAATTGACAAATACTTGAAAATGAGATGATTTAATGACAATAATTCTCTATGGTTACCACTGAATTAGTTACAAATAACTGTATGAAACAATAAAACATGAAATGATAAAAACATATGATAATAATTGTACCCAGCTGAAATGTAAATTAAAGTTACCTGGGAGAGAGAGAGAGGGAGAGAGAGGGGGGGAGGGAGAGAGATAGAGAGAGAAAGAGCAGGAGATGCCAAGGGCCAGAGCAGGAGAAGAAAGAGTCAGAGCTCCGTATAACACCTTCCCTTGTACCCTTCTTGACCATGTGACCAAAGCCTAAATCCTGAGACATTCAAACTGACCAATCAACACGTGACTACATCATCAAACCCCCACAGTCCACAAAGCAGTTCCTGATTTCATCAGAAATTTGTGTGAGCCCTCTTTGGGGAAAAACACATGTTCTGCCATATAAACAAATGCATATAATAATTTTCATTCCTACAATCATTTTGAACAAACAGCAAACATCATTATCTGAATGTTAGGTACAGGAAAAATAAACACAATTGAGAAAGAAATACAAACTGTGTTTGCCGCTATGATTAAATCAAAGCTTTTAAATGATGTTCATATTTACTACGCTATACAAGCTATGGACTCTAAATATTTTTAATGGAATACGGTGTAATAAAACGTGTAACAAAAAGGCGATATTAAAACAAGCTAAAACACAATTCTTGATTTTTTTTTTATTAATTTTTTTAATTAATTTTTTTTTTAATTGTTTTATGATAAATCCACTTAAATTTGTTAAGTTAAGTAATTAGATTTGTGCTGGGACAACATGAATCAATAGTGTGGAACCCTGAATCTTTTTACAGTGAAAATGTCTGCATTCAGTTATTGAAAATTGGCTTTATTTTGTAATTCTTATTAATAAATTACAATGTTTGTTTGTAAATTAATTTAAACAAAACTGTTTTATAAAAAACTAAATTGGTTAAATGAATTTACAAACAAACATTGTTTAAAAACAACAGGCAATAACACTTTAGAGAGATCTTAAGGCTGGCTCACAATGTGCGTTTGTTTTGGATTTTTTTATCCTGAACGATTGCGGCATGTCAGACATGCATGAACATGGCTCACATGTCACACTGTAAGATCTCAGCTGTCATGAAGGGCAACACTTTATTTTGATGGTCCATTTGAGTATTAGTAGACTGTTTACTTAATATCTGTTGATACTGACATTCAACAGACATTTAACTGACTATAAGAAACTTTGCAAGTACATGTCAACTTACACTAACCCTAAACCTAACCCCAACCTAACAGTCTACTTATAATCTAATAAGAATTAGTTACAATGTAACTTAAATTCAACAAACGGACCATCAAAAAAAGTGTCACCTCATAAAGTCAGACTGAACAACAATGAAGACGCAGCAAACACGAAAGAAAACACCCCAAGAGTTTGACGTCATCTACCTGTGACGCTTTTACCATGCAGCGTTCTGAAATGATTCCTCACAGCAAATGTAAACAAACTGTAGTGGCAATTTTGCACACAGCGTGCTTAAATAATAAAACCAGGAAGAAAAAAACAGTTTTGACATTTCCCGGCGGTTATTTCGATTGTCGCATGGATTGCTTCATCAGATTCTGTGTTCCTATTGGTTCTTGGATTGACGCTCATCGCAGCTGTTGTCAAACTGCAGGAAAGTGTCTGAAATATTCATTGGAGGAAAAATCTGATTGCAACAGGCATTAAGCGATTGTCTGTGAACATGTCAAACCAACGATCAAGGACCACAGATTTTAGGACTTCAGGAATCTTTTAGGATTTCCCAAATTTGTCTCAGATGAGAAAAATTGTGGCTGAAATCTCACAGTGTGAGCAGGGCTTTAGTCCTAAAGCTTCCTCACAGGAACACTGTGACAATCTCATCAGCTCCAGACCATAAAAGAGAATGGAGATATTAAAACGCATGATCCAATAAAATAAACCTGCAGATTTATAAACACAAAGGTTAAGGTCGAAGCATAGAATGAGATGTTTAACTCCGTAAAGCAGACCAAAGAGTCATGATATGCAGACTAAACTTTTGCTGTGTTGTGAAAAGCTCATTATTTCCTTAAGGTTCAAAGGCCATGTATTCACAGCGGTGAATAAGAGACTCGCCGTAATTAAACATATTCTACTTTTGATTTATGGCACATCAATAATATGGACATTGTGTCTGTTTGCTGTGATAAACTCATTCCCTTTCACTCTATTTCCCGTGGGTCTTCCCTCCAGCATGGACTTTATCATTATAGATAAAAATGACTCTTTTTCAGTGGCATCACCAGACATTATAATCTGTAGACTTTCACGCCTATTTTGATTCTATTTGATGTTCTTTATTGGTGAACTGCTCCAGAGAGAATATAGTAAGAGTTGTGATATATTAAAAAGTGCTTTTTCATCTTTTTTTAAGTCTCATATTGTTTAAACAAGAGTTTGGAGATGATTGTTTAATCTCACAGTTCTCTAGACTATTGTACCCTGGTGGGTAACTTACAAAATGAGAGAGGAGAGCTGACGTCCCATTGAAGCTAAAGGGTTCATTAGAGATGGATGCCAAATACGGTCTATTTCTAAACTACAATATACTGGTGTTTTCCCAGTATACCAGGATGTGGATGGAAGGGTATCTGCTGCGTAAAAAAAAAATGCTGGAATAGTTCGTGGTTCATTACACCGTGGCAACCCCTGATAAATAAGGGACAAAGAGGAATAAATGAATGAATGAATTAATTACTTAATTAATATGCTGGTGTATCATGGTTATATGAACAAAAGTTAAAAACACAGGATTTATTTGCTCATTTTTATTTAAATACAAAGCAGTATCTATATTAATTTGCATATTATAACAGTTGGGCTGGGTCAGTTGGCATTTCTGTGTGGAGTTTGCATGTTCTCCCTGTGGTTATGTGGGTTTCCTCCGGGTGCTCCGGTTTCCCCTACTTGTCCAAAGACATGTGGTATAGGTGAATTGGGTAGGCTAAATTGTTTCCCAGAGATGGGTTGCAGCTGTAAGGGCATCCGCTGCGTAAAACATATGCTGGATAAGTTAGTGGTTCATTCCGCTGTGGCGACCCCAGATTAAAAAATGTACTAAGTCGAAAAGAAAATGAATGAATGAATAGTAACAGCTGTGGACAAACATAAAGAACAAAACATTGTGGTATTGTGAAAAGTACTCAGGGAATTTGTTTCGGAAATAAGAGGAGACATGAATTATATGTGTGCTGAGTACTTAGACATATTACAAAGTCCCATTATTTCTCGAGTAAACTGTATGATTTTTTGTTTGTCAGACAAAATTGGGGTTATAGCAACAAGGAACACATAAAACTGGGCCATGACTGGTCAAGCAGTACAATAGAATACCAAACTTCAGAGCTAGAGTTCAGAGTTAGAGTTAAAAACCATCTTCCCTCTGAAATGACATTTGGGAAATCAGGTACTTAACATTACAGTCAACTTAAATCCATAACAGGAATATAATGTTGCAGCCCAGTGGAAAACAAACTCTGGAAGGAAAAAAGAAAATCCAACATAACAAATTAAGGCTCTGTTTGGAAACAAAGCAAATGATCTACATGTCTGAAAAAGCGCTGATTCTAGAAAGGGCTCTTCATGGTGGGCCAGTGGGTGGCCTGCAAGCTCAGATGTTACAGTCAAAAGGTCACCGTTTAGCTGCTTAGAACATGGTTCATTAGTCCCTGGTGGAATATGGTGTAACTGCACACCATCTGGACACATTTAGGGGTATTTAAAAATTTTATGAACTTATAAATTGCAAGGAAGTGGATGTGCCACAATATAATATAATATAATATAATATAATATAATATAATATAATATAA
>CAIGQQ010034267.1:3941694-3961360 GCA_903798035.1 Danio albolineatus
AATATAATATAATATAATATAATATAATATAATATAATATAATATAACATAACATAACATAACATAATATAATATAATATAATATAACATAGGGCGCCACGGTGGCCTAGTGGGTAGCACGTTCGCCTTACAGCAAGAAGGTCGCTGGTTCGATCCCCGGCTGGGCCAGTTGGCATTTCTGTGTGGAGTTTGCATGTTCTCCCCGTGGTTGCGTGGGTTTTCTCCGGGTGCTCCGGTTTCCCTCACAGTCCAAAGACATGCGGTACAGGTGAATTGGGTAAGCTAAATTGTCCGTAGTGTATGTGTGTGAATGAGAATGTATGGATGTGTTTCCCAGAGATGGGTTGTGGCTGGAAGGGCATCTGCTGCGTAAAACATATGCTGGAAAAGTTGTGGTGACCCCAGATTAATAAAGGGACTAAGCCAAAAAGAAAATGATAATATAATATAATATAATATAATATAATATAATATAATATAATATAATATAATATAATATAATATAAAATAATATAATATAATATAATATAATATAATATAATATAATATAATATAATATAATATAATATTTAAAAAAAACTTTTATTATTAAAACTATAAATGCAGTAAACACACTAATGATGAAATATTTATTTTTAATTTAGCAAAATTAATAGAATATTTTTACTATAGATTTTATGTTATCATATAATGTACATACACATCATAGATACATACATATAATGGGTACGGAAAGTATTCAAACCCCACTGAATTGTTCACTCTTTGTTATATTGCAACCATTTGTTATAGTCATTAGCAAAGTCATTTTTTATATATTTTATTTTCCCAGCCAGAGCCCTCACTAAACCTTATTGAGCATCTCTGGAGAGATCTAAAAATGTCGGTCCACCAATGTTTACCATCCAACCTGACAGGAATGGCAGGTTAACAAAGAAAAACTTGTTGCATTCTTCCCCAAAAAGGCTGTATTAGTTTAAAAGGGTGTTTCTGCTGAATACTGAGCAAATGGTTTGAATACTCAGGACCATGTGATATTTCATTTTTTTTTTTTTAATATGCAAAAATGTCAACAATTCTGGGTTTTTCTGTCAATATGGGGTGCTGTGTGTGCACTGGGGGGTAAATGAACTTAAATGATTTTAGCAAATGGCTGCAATATACCAAAGAGTGAAAATTTAAGGGGGTCTGAATACTTTCTGTACCCACTGTACATACATTACATACATACATGCATGCAAATACATTATATCACAGAATTCTTCAGAAATATTTATAATATGCAGATGTGTTTTGTTTCTAAATCTTATCATTGTTAAAAACAGTTTATAGCAAAGAGATCTTCAGTTTCAAAACACGACTGCAATTAAATTCATTAACCATCTCAAAGTTTCATTTCAGTTTTGTTGAATGTTTGATATTGCATGTTAATTTTCATAGCCAGTTATGTCTTCCAACTAAAGAACAATCATACATATGTATGTGTGTACTGCATGTTAAAGGTATTTTACCACAACAAAAGACTTTTTTTTTTCAAATGTGTGAAATGAATTTTCATAACAGACACGTCCTATCATCAAAAACCAGTGCAAGGAAGAAATCCAATTAAACGAAATAAAGCCAAGGTTTGCTTTACGCCTTGTTTTAACGTTCTACAAAGAAATCCCATTTCCTTTTGTGGCACCTGAAATGAGTTAGCAATGCATTGTATTCAAAGAAGGTTGCCCTTGTCGATAAAAGGTCAGGCCTTTTAAAGCAAGATAGGCTAATTACTTCAAAACATTCTCATCGTTAGCGGGCCTACCGGAGACAAACGAGCACCCACTTTATTGATTTCCTTCAGACAACTGTTCATTTTGCAGTCTGAGCATGAAAAAGCACAACGCCGTGTCAATATTGTTTCATGCAGAATACTTTCTTACTTCTCTCTAAGTGTTTGCCCACTCCTTGTTTAACTTTATCACGTTTATTCCAGACACTGGCACTAATTATCTTTTACTTTCATGCTTCAACAGGGATAGAGCCTTTGAATTACTTGCTCAACTCTTGTCTGGCTTGGCCTATCAAGAGGCAACAGCATACATAATTCATTTGCACAGATTTTCCCCGCAATGTCTCTGAGCCATCATCAGCCGTTCGCCAGTAACCGCACAAAATTACAGAGCTGTGTGACGCTTTCTAACGCTGATCTAAAACACATCACAGTTGAAAATTCATAACCCAGATGATCACAAGCCGCTGTCAAAAGAGAAATAATAATCTTCCCTGCTTTGGCAGACTTAGATTAATTATGAAATGAAATCCAGATCCTTGAAAGCAAAGTCCACACAAGAATCTGTTGATTTTTATAAGAATTCCACAACCATGGCTTAAAATAACAATAAAAGCACAGATGAATGATATTAGTGGAATTAGCAGTTTTTTCCTGATGATGAATGCTACAAGACTGTTAAAATATGAAACGTGGCATGGTTCAAGAGTTTTAAAACATGCTAGCAACAGGTTAAAACATTTTTTTGACCTCTAGAGATAAACGAAAGAAAGGGGAAATCAAATGGGAAATAAATGATAATATGGAAAATATTTATTATTTCTCATGAATAGAGAGATGATAGATTAAGGTTTATTGTATTTTAATAACAAATACGCAAATAAATAAATAAATAAATGAATGAATGAATGACCTTATGCATAAACAACATAATTGAAAATACAAGTGAACATGCATAACTCCCTTAACAAATTGTTTCAAGTCCAATACTTCCCTTGAAGTGGCAAACAAAGTATTTACAACATTTACACAAGCTTCGCTGCATATAAAAATCACAGCAAACAATAACACTCAAAACAACGCTACTCTCTGATGTGAAACACTTTCTCAAAAAACAAACTATTAAACAAGCAAACAAATGAATGATGATATTAAACAAAATGTTTTCAAGGACACCTACTTTCCTTAAAGTGGTGAAGCATAGTGTTTGCAATATTTAATATTTACATGTGAAACACTCTCTCAAACAACCAGCAAACAAATGAATGACAATAAATAATATCCAATACAATTGATAAGGAAATAATGGTGGCACAAAATGAGAAGGTTGGTGTGGTCAAAAAAATTAATAAAAAAAAATCTCAGGCGTTTAAATAAAAGAATAATAATGGGGATTTTTTTTTTTTACAATATTCTTTTTTTAAACGAAGACAATGAGTGTAAGCAAAAAAAATGAACAAAACAAAACCTCTAGGCGACAAAAATAAGTGGTAACACTTTATTTCGATGGTCCATTTGAGTATTATTAGACCGTCTACTTAATATCTGTTGATACTGACATAAACAGACATTTAACTGAAACTTTGCAAGTACATGTCAACTTACACTGACCCCACCCCTAACCCCAACCCTAACCCCAACCTAACAGTCTACTTATAATCTAATGAGAACTAGTTGCATCAAAATAAAGTGTGACCAAATAAGTAATTGAAACCAAATATCTTCAGTGCACAGGACTCTCGATCTAAACTAATTAAACTACAAAACTCAAAATTACACAGATGGAAAAACACTCGAGCTAATCTAACAAAATCAAGCTAAATTAAAACAAAGCTAACAAAAATGTCATATAAGGCTCAGTTTAGAATCACACAACAACCATCAAAGCAGCTACATAAAGCCAAAGTTTAATAAGTAAACTCGAATTACAACAGTAAAATTGAGATAATAAATCACCAAATAAGCATGCCAAAACACAAACGCCTCATAACAATGAGGGACAGTTAACTGAACCGATAAGCAAACTAAGGCCCTGTTTACACTAGTGCGTTTTCGTTTTAAAACGCATAAGTTTTGCTACGGTTACGCCATCCGTCCACACTACACCGGAGTTTTTGAGCCGCGAAAACGGATCGTTTTGGAAACACTGGAGAGGCCGTTGCTGCTCCGTCTCAATGTGGATGGAGGAAAACGGAGACATTTGAAAACGGAGGCGTGGCTGCTGGACACAGAAATGGGAGCGTTGGGAGAACCAATGTCCGTTTTAGGCGCTACTGTGCAGTTAAACTCTGCCTTTTTTACTACAACAGTTGCATATATTTGCAAGAGGCAAGCTACTGTTCCAGCACTCACTAATCGCTCGCGTTTCCAGCCGCTTAAGCCCCATTTGGAACGTAGGTTTTGGGTTACACTGGGAAGAACCAGCGAGACACATGCTTCCTGTTTATACTGGCATGCCCAGAGTGCGCGAATGGTCACGTGATATCGCTGGAGTAGTGTGGAGGGACATCTGTTCAGAAATGCTGGGTGAAACGCTAGTGTGCGCGGATCGTTTTCATGCTAAAATGCCATTTTAAAACTAAAACGCACAAGTGTAATCGGGGCCTAAGAGTGGAGTGAGAAGCGGAAAGAGGAGGGTGGGGAAAATACACATAAAACTAACATAGAACATAACTCTAGAACTAACTCATAGAACACTATACTGTCAGTGAGCACCATCCTTTGGATGGCATATTAAACCGAGCTCCTGACACTCTGTGGTCATTACAAATACCAGGATGTCCTTTGGAATGAGTAGGTGTTTGTGCCTGGCATCCTGGCCAAACTTTCCCACTTGCACATATCATGGCCTCCTAAACAAACATATTTGGTTTCATCACTCTCATCTCCACCAATCATCTGGTGTGTGGCGTGTGGTCTGGCAAAATATGCAACCCAGGCTCAATCTGAAAACATAGTGCTATGTACGTTTCTGGAGGCCACGAAATACATTCCCAGGAGGTACGTATTTTTGCACTTTTTGTTTTTGCGAATCCATGAGAGGCCGCTGCATGCTTTTTGAGATCTAAAATGTCTCTCACGAGTGCCGTTCGCAACTGCTGTTCTTGTGTAAACCCACCATAGCCTGCTGTCGACTGACTGTTTGACCGACTGAATGACTGTCCAACCAATCGACTGACCTTATGTTATACCCTTATTCCTAAACCCAACCAAAATTTTATCGATTTACCCACCCACACACTTCCCTAAACCCAACAAATAATTTCCAAAAAAGCAATCCAGAAAACAAATAAGAGCCCTTGTCTCATTTTTAACACGTTTTCAGATTTTACCACATTATCACCCTGTTATTTACTGGTTTATTTCATTTTTTGGATTCTGTCTTACCTGCTTTCTGGAACTGATATTCACCGGACTGGAACCCCGTCATCGTGGTTCTCTTTGCATCTTTGCAACTTCTCTTTGCGTCTCAAGTCCTTCAACATACTTGGTGAGCTAACGGGACAAACTGATTGCAGTGAGAAAGTCGTCCACATGCAGGCAACCAGTCAGATGGTAAGCGCGAAAAGGAACGGCATCATACCGCCCCGTATTCGCTTAAAAAATTAAACACAGCCATACTTACCTCTGACCACTTAATGTGCGGTCTCCAGAATGTACATGAGACTACGTTTTCAGAATGATCCTGTGTTGAAATTATGGCTTCCGCCATGTCATCCGGGTGGATGCTGCATACAGGGGAATAAGGAGGTTGCCCTCCATATCTATAAAGCACTTTGAGTGTCCAGAAAAGGGCTTTATAAATGCAAGGAATTGATAAATTAAATACAAAGAAAAACATTATTGTTGGAATGACTTTCTTTCTCCTCTTGATAAACAACGAAATCATGACTCCATTTTGCTTTCACAAGCTTAAGCATTTAAAGTGACAGGCTATGTAAATTACAATAAACGCAACAATATTGGAAATGGTTTGGATGCCAATATAGTTTTTGGTGCCGTTATCGTTCTCAGTGTGAAAAGCCTTATTCATTGTTATTGTGGTTATGGACTGCTGCACAAAAGCAATCACTGTCTCAGTTTGGTTCTAAATCTGCATACAGATTTAGAAATTGCTCAGTTAATTACTCTGTTCATTTATTTGTTTGTGTCAATTGAGAGTCTTTAGGGTTACATTAATGATCTTACACCTAAAACAGGTACTTAGAAAACTAGGATATTGACTTGTGAAAACGATGTTGTTTTGATTTTAGCTTGCTAAATCACATTAAAGTGTTCTTTGAGTTGTTGATGCGCCTGCTGAGTGATCCGTGTGCCTTTGCAATTGCAATCAGTCTGAGTATTTGAATCTTCCCTGGCTTTTATATATTGTTGTTTTTCTGTTATTTTCCTAGAATGCAAATCCAGTAAAGAAGCCAAAGTCAATGCTGATAAAACTATCAAATCAATGAGGCCAAATAAAGATAACTTAGGTTACCAAGAATTGATGTAACATCTGTGCTAAAGGCGTTATGCCATGAGAAATGGCGCATTTCAGATGCATTTCCTTTTATTTTTGCACTTAATTAAGGCTAATTACCAAATTGCATATTCATGAAGACATACACGGAATCACCAAGGGACTGGAAGATGGAGACCATCGCATATCCTTTTGTAGTATCTGAAAGAACACATTTTACTGGATCAATGCATTATTGAGTAAATAAGGCCATAATACTGGTGGCTTGACTTCGATAATAACTTGCCTGGACCACACTAAAACCTGAGCAATTAGATTAAATTATTTAGAATTTGTGAAAGCTCTTTACCATGCTGGATGTGCAAAACAGGACATATTATATGATCGGCTCTCAGTATATTTTCAGTTGCTTAAGGTGAATCAAATCACATAGAGGTTTTTAAGGTTTTGTCGTCCTGAGTCAAAACAAACGCAACAGAATAGTGAGTCTGACAATGAGTTATCCATCAATTCTGGGACATCATTTCTCACGTTTTGGAAAAGGAAATTGCATTTAGTTATCTACATTAAGTCATATACTGCTCTTTCACTCTCTTATTGCACAAGGCACAAATCTCATTTTTCAAATCACCAAACACAGACACATTGAGAATAGATGTCAAAGCACATCTCTTCTTCTCTTCATTGTCATTAGACATTTTCTATCTCATGGCCATTCTACGTTTTTATCACAATGGAGACATCTTCAATTTTCAGTTAACCAAAAGAAACAGGTTTTTTATTATGTTGACAGAAATATATAGTTGTTTTATTTATTTATTTTAACCTTGCCTTCACTTATTTGGCAAATAGTAACATCTTTTTTAGTAGTAAATAGTATAGTAGTGAATAGTCACATCACATTTAATAGTAACCAATGGTTTTGATTGTGAAGTGATTTACAGATGCAGAAACCAAAGATCACAATGTGATAAAAACTATTACTATTATTATTATATTTGAATAAATTAAAAAAGATTATTACATTTTATATATATTAATTTGGGGCAGTGCAGTGGGTAGCACTGTCACCTCACATCAAGTAGGTCGCTGGTTCGAGCCTCGCCTGTCAGTTGGCATTTCTGTGTGGACTTTGCATGTTCTCCCCGTGTTCGTGTGGGTTTGCTCTGGGTGCTCCGGTTTCCCTCGCAAGTTTGAAGGCATGTGATATACGTGAACTGGGTAAGCTAAACTGTCCATAGTGTATGGGTGTTTGCCAGTGAAGGGTTGAAGTTGGAAGGGCATTCGCTGCATAAAACATATGCTGGATAAGTTAGCGATTCATTCTGCTGTGGCAACCCCTCATTAATAAAAGGACTAAGCTGAAAAAAATGAATGAATTAATGAATTATATATATAATTATTATTAAAATTATTAAATATTACTTATTATTATTATTATTATTATTATTATTATTATTATTATTATAATTATGGGTTAATTATAATGATGAATGCAACATAGGCTGGATCCAACATAGGCTCATTTAGAAAAAGTACCCCATATACATTTCTGGAGATCGCGAATTATGTAGCTGAAGTATGTATGTCTGCATTTCTTCTTTAAAACAAAAGCTATGAATGAATCTTACCTCTTACCTCTGTATGGATGGCTTTCCCGCTGTTACCAGTTTGTCCAGTTAGCTCGCCATTTAGGTCGGTGGGCTTAAGACGCAGAGCAGAGTTGACCACAATGACGGGGTTTGAGTCCGGTGAAGAGCAGTTCCAGAAAGCAGGTAAGGCAAAAACAGAAGCCAAAAAATAAAATTAGCAAGTAAATAACAGGGTGAGAATGTGGTCAAATCTGAAAACATAGTAAAAATTAGGCAAGGGCTTTTCTTTTTCTAAATTGCTTTTGAAAACTGTTGGTTGGGTTTCGAAAAGTCTGTGGGCGCTGGTCAAGCGGTGCTTTTGAAAACACTAATGGTTGGGTTTAGGGAAGAGTGGGTCAGTCGATCAGTCAGTCAGTCAGTCGACAGTCAGTCGACAGCAGCCTCTGGTGGATTTATGTGAGAACAGTGGGTGCAAATGGCACTAAATTTGATTTCTGAAAAAGCATACACAGCAGCCTCTGGTGGATTCGCAAAAACTGCAAAAAAAAATCGTACCTCTTGGGATGTATTTCGCGATCTCCAGAAATGTATATATAGCAGTACGTCTTCAGAGTGAGCCTGCGTTGCAAGTATTAGGTGTATCTAGAATGTGTCTGTGACGTTTCAGTTAAAAATATCTAATTTACTATACTTTATTATACCGAGAACCTTTACAGAAATTCTCCTATTTTTAAAAAAGGAACTAGGACCATATTGAATTGTTAACATTTAGTTTTAAAAGTGGATCTGATGTGATGCAGCAAAGTGTTTTATATGTGATTTATTAAAGTTTCAAAAATTAAATCGGAATCAGAACTAGGAATCATTAGGCAGAATTTTCAGAAAATGTCTTATGATACCCAAGCCTAATTATACTGCAGTATGCTGTACACTACACTTTGCGAGAAAGCAAAAACATGCCTTTCATGTCTGCTTCTTTAAGTGCAAATAAGAAGTTACTCCCTGCTCTCTTTCCAGAAAATAGTGGTGCCTTTATAGTTTGTACCTTGGAATCTCAAACAACAACAACAACAAACATCTTTGTGTGTTTTAAAGCTTTGTCAGTTTAACTGTCAAATACGCTGTCATCCAAAAAAAAAGTCACACACTAATATTTCATTGGACCACCCTTTGGCTTAAATACGTGACATATTCACCATAGCATCACTTCAATATACTTCAGCAATGTCATAACATTTATAGAGCACTACAGTGTTTACTAAGTATTAAAATATTAATAAATAAATGGTTAATAGTTAAAACATAGTGTATTTTCAGTTAATATTATACACATATTATAATAGAAGTTATTCTATATGGTTTGAGATGTCAAGATATATGTGTACCAAGCAGGCACAGGAAGTCAACATAATGTGACAGATTGATGTTGTACCCTTAAGTCATGTTGCCTTTTTGCTGGGAAATGAAAATTGTGTTGATATGAGAACCCAACGTCAGGCTGTCGTCACTATCCAATATCCAACCTACAGTCAACCAAATATCAACGTCTAATGATGTTACAGCTTGACGTTGTGTGGATGTTATCACTATGACGTCTGTCAGGCGTTGGATTCTGGGGTCACACTTTATTTTGATGGTCCGTTTGTTGAATTTAAGTTACATTACAACTAATTCTCATTAAATTATAAGTAGACTGTTAGGTTGGGGTTGGGGTTAGTTTAAGTTGACATGTACTTGCAAAGTTTTTTATAGTCAGTTAAATGTCTGTTGAACGTCAGTATCAACAGATATTAAGTAGACATTCTACTAATACTCAAGTGGACCAATTGTTACTGATTCTGATTGCCATATCTGATGAATAAATCAGTATTTGATGTCAATATGACGTTGATTTAAGATGTTGGCTCATCGTTGGATTTTGGTGACTTTCCAACACAATCTAAAATCAACCACATTTGGATGTCAAAATAACATTGTCCTTAGACCTTGGATAGACATCGAATTTCTGGATTGACATTGAAATCTAACCTAACATTAACGTCTTATGATGTTACTGTATGTGCCTGCCTGGTATAATCAAAATTCATACGGAGCCAGTCTTTATTTATTTTTCATGTTTATTTTTTTAGTTTAAGGTCAATTTTGATGCAAGGTTTTGGATCTAGTTCTACTTATAGGATCAACATCCCCCAAACGTTGGTTATTGTATACCAGCTGGAATACCATATCATAATTTGGGATTTCCGAGGGGTTTAAAATCACCTAAATCAAGTGAAATGACTCTGAATAAAGTAATTTTAAAGCATACCTAAGCCAAATTCAGGCATATGATATATGTCACAGTGGTTGGTGAGCAAAAAAAAAGTAAATGGCAAGCGTACAAGCACAGAAAAATTCAAAGTTCAAAACCGTACAAAAAAGTTCAGATTACATAGGTTACATCAACGAATGTAAACAGTTTGTTGAAAGACATAAAGGTAAGAAACTAACCAAAACAAACCAACCTTTAATTATTTTAAAAAAACGTATTTATAATGTATATAATATATTTCATTTATTATTACAAATGTAGTCATTTTGATAAGTGCCAAATAGGGACACCATGAACTCGGTGGCCCTTACTAAACTTGGAGCCGTCAGTCAAACACTGCAATCCCTGGTTCAGCTTTAAGAAACTACAAAGACAATTTTTGGATCAAAAAGAAGCTATCCTTAAGTGCTACGATTTTCCACTAGTGAAGTTTGCCTCTCAACAGTCTAATTGGTGTACTAAAGCCAAACCTGCCTTGATCGCTCGTCCAGATATATTGAGCCAAATGTGGTCTCTAAACAGCACCAGTCAAGCTAGACCCTCACTAACTCGCAGGGTCTTGTAAATGACAACCATGCCCGTGTGGAAAACAAAGCTAAAGCTGCCTGGCAAGAGAATATAGATAGTAATTGTGCCCCCTGGGCTTTAAGAAACCCTGATTCTATATATAGCAAACTGCACTGAATTATCAAAGGCTTTAAACACAGAAAGACAGGAACAAGGCTTAAGGATTTTTAAAATGACTGTTTTATGTCAATGGGTGCAGGTGATTTATATTTTGATTTGTTTTTTTTAAAGGATAGAAAAAAGATAGATAAAAATGTAAAAAAATATATATATATTCTTCGCTTGATCCAAATCTGTTTGACTTTCTTTCTTCTCCTGAACACAAAAGACGATATTTTTTTTATGTAACCATTGACTTCCATTGTATTTTTTTTCCTCCTGAGGAACCCAACGGTTAAAGATTTTCAGCTTTCCTCAAAATATCCTCTTTAGTGTTAGAAGAGAGAAGAGAGAAACTTATAAAGGTCTGAAACCGCTTGAGGGTGAGTAAATAGTGAGTAAATGTTCATTTTGAGTGTACAATCTCTATATAAGTACTATAATCACAGTCATTATTAAAGGAACACTTCACTTTTTTACTTTGGAGTATTTAGTGCAAAGACATTACCCAGTTCTGTTATCTAGTTAACTAGATAGTGACTATTTTCAGGTGCTGCATAATATCATTGTACCTGCTGCAGACATGATACGGCAACAAAGTTCTTTGGTTAATATGCTAGATGAGAGTACTGTTCCAAGCCATATCGGCCTAGAAAATAGCAACTTTTTCTTTTTCCGTCAGGCGTAATACACGACGTAACTACAGAAGAGTCCAGCTTTAAATAGGACAGTTATCGAAAATCTTTTTGGAATTTTTTGAGAGATGCTAATGGTCCAATCCAATTCAATGGTTTATGCTAAGCTAAGCTAAAAGTGCTCCCACCAGGCAGAGTTTCGCTGAATAGATTTAAAAAATGGTAAAACTCAATTGTTTAACTAAAATAAGCCTTTTTTTTTTTTTTGCTTTCGAAGTTTTTGGCAGTTTTGTTGTCCCGTTTGATGGATTGACTACTTATAACATTTGACCTTTCCTGCTTACTGTATCTGGATAAATGTCAGTATTGTCCATGCCAGTTGTCCACATGGGTAAAAATCGGTCAATACCTAGAGAAAGTGTTTCAACTCAAGCTCCCAGTGCTAGGTTGCAGCACATTGATTGACAGGCTTTCAATATCAAAGTTAACAGCTGTTTTAGTGGGATGCCTGAGGGGAAACACTGTGGGCCCCACATCCTAAAATATAACAACTTCAACTAACAACATGTTTACTTTTACCCAACCAAGATAATACTCTTTGACTGCTGAATGAGAAGCCAGACTCACAGGGGATTTCCTGAAACATTTAAGGTGATGAATTTGTCAAACTCAATTGCCCACTCACAACAAAACATATTTCAAATCCTTGGATCTCTAAGACAGATCACAGTTTGCAGGATATTATTCAGAAAGAATGTAGAAATACTATCTTAAAAAAGAAGTGTGGAAAAAAACAGCAGCAACACAATGTGTCATAAAAGATTAATATTAGGTTAGATTTAGGTCGTGACATCAGGTGAGTAAAATTTAAAATCCCTTTAATAGTCTTTGGGTGTAACTAAAGTTGGTCTATGAATTCAAAATAGACAGTATTTTTAATAATGCAGTGTTTATATGTGATTTATCAAAATATATTCATTAATGGTTTATCAAAAACTTGAGTTTTTGACTCTTCTAAAGCATTAAAACACCATAATATGTTTGCAGATATTAAAAAAAAACATACCAAGTGAACATTTTTGTTTATCTGAAAAACAATGCTGAAGTCAGATATTCTGCTTTGAATAGGTGTTTCCGTGACAGAACGCTCTCTTTTGTTTGTGTTCTTTTAACCCGCCCAATGCCAGTTTAGCTAAATATATTTCAGCACTCCCTTTGCCTTGGTGAAAAAACAAATATTTCATTCATTCCTTCATTCAGAAAGGCTCTGAAAGCATGCGTCTGTGACTGAAATGCGACCTCTGGTGGACAGTATCATATGAACTCCGAAATGAGACAGATTCAGTACCACATGAGGTTATTAATTAACAAATAATATAAATATTACGAATGTAAACATTAGGTGAGCAGGTTACACTGTAACCAGCAAGAAGGTCGCTGGTTTGAGCCTCGGCTGGGTCGGTTGGCATTTCTGTGTGGAGTTTGCATGTTCTCCCCGTGTTCGCGTGGGTTTTCTCCAGGGGCTCCGGTTTTCCCCACAGTCCAAAGATATGCGGTACAGCTGAATTGGGTGAGCTAAATTGTCCGTAGTGTATGAGTGTGAATGGGAATGGATGGATGTTTCCCAGAGATGGGTTGCGGCTGGAAGGGCATCCGCTGCGTAAAACAAATGTTGGATTAGTTGGCGGTTCATTCCGCTGTGGCGACTCCGGATTAATAAAGGGACTAAGCCGAAAAGAAAATGAATGAATGAATGGTTACACAGTAACCGTGTGTCCTAACAACACGCTTTATCACGAGATACGCAGTGATAAGCATAAGATTTGGCTGTTTGCACCAGATGAAACATGACGAAAATTTAGATTTAAATACAGCCATTCAAAAGCCCAGAATATACACTCACTCACAAAATGGTATGGTTTATAATCTATTTAATACATACTGACCCTCTTTAACATTAATAAATGTAAATGCTGAATCCCGTGTTTAGTTCTAAAGTTCAATTTCAAGGTCGGAGGTGAACTATCTGCTGCTGCTTTTAGCATATGGCAATAAATGTCATGTAAAATGGCATTCAAACTCAAATTATTAGCATTTAACACTGAATAAAGCACATGAAGTTTACCTGAGGTGATCATTGTCATAGTTTTCTGTTGTTCAGCTGTGAGAAACAGAAACTGTTTCTAATATATGAATTCAAGGTGTTGGCTGGACAAAAACTTCTTTTAGTATGGAAAATATTACTTCTATCGGGTGCCTTTGCTTTTATTTAGAACACGGTTTAAATCACTCGCTCCTGTCCTCAATCTGGCAACCTGTGCTTCCATTTGTTTTGATCCAGGAGTGCTATACCTTGTTCAAGGACTGGGTATGAAACTTACATACTGCACCTTTAATCAGAATGACTTTCCCTCCCTTTTGCAAATGAATTTCTTCACTGATGACGTGTTTACTGTCACTGATGTGATTTCTTGTTCATGGGCTACCATAATATGGGGATTTTTTTTACTCAAGTACTTTGCACCTCTGGACATTTAAGAACTCATATGCTTTATCCAAATACGAATACTATAATACACTGTGTACTGCGTATGCTTTATATATATAATACTGTCATTTGTCGTTTATTTCCATTTCCCATTTCATTTAATTCTCAGCCTCTTTCTGGCTGTCTGAGATAATCTGTGTCTGTTCTGCCAAAGACAGACATTCTCAATCCTGACATGTTCAATAGTTCAAGCTAATCCTAATTGAAAAATGAACCATTATAGACAACATATCTCAACATGATAAATGTCAGCCAATCTGATGGGAAGCATGCCAGCAGTCTTCTCATGTTAGCCTTTCAAGAAAGAATAACAATAATCTTTCATTCATTTTTTTCTCTGTTTTGGCAGGTACCCAAAGTCAAAGTAATAGAATGTCTTGTGTATAAAATATTTGATAACAGCAGATATCTGCTGCTTAAGACTTTCATCGGCTTTTGAAATAAAATAATTGCTTTGAGCTCACAGGTATCTGACTTCCACTGAATGAATGAATCATGATTCTTGAATTGTGCCATGTTATTTTTATATCTTAATTCATCGGCTGTGCCTGCAGTATGATATAAAAACCTTTCATCCATCAACAAATGAATGCTCTTTTGGATTATTTTTAAAGACAAATTCCTACCTGCTCTGAGCACTTATTAATATATCAAATGTCACATTAAACATAATATGTCATATTAATTAAAACTGGAAACCCTTGTTATATTCTTACGATACGTTTTTTTACTTATCAAGGCTGAATTTATTCTATAATAAATTGTAAATTATTGTGCAACATACTGTATGATTATACTTTTAAAAAATAATTTTAATTTATTCCTCAGTGCTGAATTTTCATTATCATTACTCTTAGTGTTCAGTGACATTCACAAATTATTAATATTTATTATTATTATTATTATTATTATTATTATTATTATTATTATTATTAATTAATTTAGTTTAATAATTGAATATCAATTTTCTGTAAAAAAAAAAATAATAATAATAATAATAAAACTTTATTATTGTTACCATTGTTAAAAATGTTGTCTTGCTTAATATTTCTGTGTAAACTTTGGTACGTTCATTACAGGATTCCTTGATCAAAAGTTTTAAAGACCAGCATTTATTTAAAATAGTGATCTTTTGTAACAGTCTTCACTCTAACTTTTGATCAACTTAATGTGTCCTTGCCTAATAAAAGTTTTAAGAATGTCATTTTCAATCTGACACATGAATCTAATGTTTAACGTTCAAGATAATGCACTCAAACCTGTCCACAAGGCTTTTTTTACATGCATGCTATGTTAGCAGCTAGTTTCTGAATAATATTATAGGAGATGAGGAAACTGTGAGAAACTTGAACTGAATTAAGCACAACTATTTTATGCTGAGCTGCTTTATAGTTGAAACATATTTTGCAACACTAAGTATCTATCACCCAGTATTAATGCGGGGTAATAACGTATCACATGAGAAATGAATGATGGAATAAAAATCCCTTAATTCTCAAACTTTTTTTTTTTTTTCAGCTCAGCTGAGGTGGTTTTGGACTTATGTGAAAAACAGATCATGTAAATATTGGGAGATGGAAACCAAATAAACTCTGACATGGCAAACATTACAATCATGACTCCATTATGCTCGCCTTGTTTACTGTTGTTTACCTTGTTTACTGAAACACATCTAATTTGCATGAGATTTTTCTTTCTTTTTTTGCGAACTTTTAAAGAAACAATTTCACATTAGGATAGAAACCTGCCTATGACACTAGAATTGAACTGAACTGAATCAACATTGACTTTCAACATTATTGCCTATTCATTTTAAAACTGTCTTTAGAAAAGGGGAATGTGTCGTAACAACGCAATAAATTCTGACTACAAGTGAGCCTGATTGGGCGCCACGGTGGCATAGTGGTCTCGCTGTGGTTGCGTAGGTTTCCTCCGAGTCCTCCGGTTGAGTCCAAAGACGTGGTATAGGTGAATTGGGTAAGCTAAATTGTCCGTAGTGTATAAGTGTGAATGAGTGTGACTGGATGTTTCCAAGAGTTGGGTTGCAGCCGGAAGGGCATCCGCTGCGTAAGACATATGCTAGATAAGTTGGCGGTTCATTCCGCTGTGGCGACCCTAGATTAATAAAGGCACTATAAGTTGAAAAGAAAATGAATGAACAAATGGAGCCTGATTCCCATTGATCTCCATTGATTTAGTGTAACATTTATATACTCATCAGCAATAAACTGCAAGTGCTCGCACTTAATCCTGAAGAAAATCATATCTGGAACTGTTTTCTTTCAGCCTCTTGTTGATACACTGTCAGTTACGGATAACAATAAACATTCATTTATTTGTTCCACCCTCTCTTTGTCAGTGCTCTGCTTCTCCAATTACCCTTCACCATTGGACATATGCATATTATCAGCTTCTCAGACATACAGAGCATTTATAAAGGTATATACACGTTAGTCCATTTTAATCTGAGTGTGATGTTTTGCTAAACATATTACTATAAAACGGTATTTTTTTCTGTTGTGATTTGCATCTGTTAACATTGAGCAATCCTCTGTTTGTCCACAAACATGGCTGACCACAGACATAGATTCACAAGTTCTGAAACTGAACGAGTAACTTCACGCTGTTATCGATCTGAACTAACAGGAGTTACATCATTCCACTAATGTCTTCAGAGCTGCCTTACATCTGAACACATGAACTCCATAGCTGATTTTTCATAACTTCTGCTAATATCCTGCTTTTTTTTTTTTAGGTTTTTGCTGTTGTTGTTTTTTCTCAGTTTGTTTGTTTGTGAGGCTGCTTTAAGACAATCTGTGCTGTGACTTGACAAGGCAGCAGCCAAAGCCAAAACCAGCACATCCAGTACAAACACTGGATTCAATTTACTTTAATTTTCCTGAATGATATTATGATCATTTATTAAACTAAAGGGAACTTTTGAAGTATCTTGGTTTATTTATACCCTTTTGGAGCACTTGAGATGAACAGAGACTTTGTTTGAAGACGATCAAAGAGACTGTTTTGTCAACCTTGATTTTTTGCAATATTGAGCTGTTCATTTTATTTCTGTTTTTTGTATCCACAGTTTATTTTAACTTTCATAGCACTTTGTGTGCAATATAATTAAGTACTTTTAAAATCAGAAACTCTAATACTTTTATTTGAGTGGTATTGGAATTGGTTACCTACCTTCACAGTAAGTTTTCGACTTTTACTTAAGTATGATTTCCAGGTACTCTACAAAGATGTACATACGGAGATGTGTGCCATTGATGGCTGTTTTCAAAGAACTGCTTTACAATACCTTTACAAAACTTTTGGGTCACACTTTATTTTGATGGTCCATTTGTTAAATTGAAGTTACATTGCAACTAATTCTCATTAGATTATAAGTAGACTGTTAGGTTGGGGTTAGGGGTAGGGTTAGTGTAAGTTGACATGTACTTGCAAAGTTTCTTATAGCTGGTTTAATGTCTGTTGAATGTCAGTATCAACAGATATTAAGTAGACAGTCTACTAATACTCAAATGGACCATCAAAATAAAGTGTTACCAACTTTTGTGTAGAATCTGTTGTATCATATTGGTAATCAAATTGTATCACATTTGTATTCAATTTTGTATCAAAATTTCAGTAAATGGGACTTACATCATAACTGTTTCGGAAATGTTTAGAAAACTCAATGGTTGTTCACGCTCTGTGTTTAATACTGTAAAATTCACACAAATGACACAGGTTCACTCAGATCACCTGCTAAATGGCATATCATTGAACAGGTTTCATTGGTTTTACCTGATCTTGAATCAGTTTTACTAGTTTGTAGATGTTTTAGTGAGGTATTTGGGTTTTTTTTTTTAAGTAAACATTTAAGTGAATAGACTATTGTTGGTTTGTTTAACAGAGCCCACCAAGGAACAAACAATGTAAAGTGCTTGAAAAATATGAAAAAAAAGAATGCATATTATACAGGCACTTAATATTGAATGGTATTAGAAGGTAAGCTATAGTAGTATACTTCCAATTTAAAGTTTGCATTATGTTTGAAAATACTCTAATGCAAGTTCTGCCTGGGTTTTGTTGCAATTATTCTGTTTTGACAGTGTCCCTATATGATGTTTTGATGTTTCGAAACAGTGAATCAGTTTTGTGAAGCAATTAGTTTAATTGTTTTGAAGCTTTGAAAGCTTTTTGTGTCTGGCTGCAGTTCACTTAATAACCACCATTCATTCATTCATTCACTTTCTTTTCGGCTTAGTCCCTTTATTAATCCGGGGTCGCCGCAAAGGAATGAACCACCAACTTATCCAGCATTTGTTTTACGCAGCGGATGCCCTTCCAGCCACAACCCATCTCTGAGAAACATCCATACATTCTCATTCACACACATACTGTACACTACGGACAATTTAGCTCACCCAGTTCACCTGTACCGCATGTCTTTGGACTTGTGGGGGAAACCGGAGCACCCGGAGGAAACCCACGCAAACACAGGGAGAACATGCAAACTCCACACAGAAATGCCAACTGACCCAGCCGAGGCTCGAACCAGTGACCTTCTTGATGTGAGGCGACAGCACTACCTACTGCGCCACCGTGTCACCTAATGACCACCAATGTCTTTAAAGACAAGCATTTTCAAATTCTACACACAGCCTAATGATGAATAATGACTTTGGCCATGCTGAAGTATACATATGGCAATGAGCTGCTTGTAAAATGATGTAAAATCCCCACCAAAATCATGAAATAGTTTATTTAGTCAACAAATACTCCCACAGTATCAGTTAGTGGTTCCTTTTGAACTCGAAATAAACAGCTTGCAAACTGTGGCACGGGACAAAACCCATACCAAGAACCTCCTATAAAGATGTCTTGGCGTTCAGGATCAGCAGATCCCGGCATTCCCTGTTCATGCTTCAAAAACCACAGTGTCCCAAAAGATATCTGATAAACATCAGAGCAAAACGTTTCGTGAATTGAAATCAAAACATTTAACTGGAAGCTATTTTTTCCAGCAGCTAGATCAGACACGCTCCTTTTGTGTGCGCCCTTTCCCGCTGTTATCCATCATGAGGGAAGTGTTAGACGCTTTGCCAAAAGTCTTGTCTTGGGCCTCCTGCTGGCAGCTGAACACTCGCTCCTTAGGTGAGACTGCACTTGTCATGAGAATGGCAGCAGCCGAGAGATTACTTTCCCTGAGATGTTGGAGAGCCTGCCGCTTCTCTGAATAGACTGCCAGGCCCTGTGAACAGCAAGCGGGAGGTTTCATGGCCTCGGTGTGTGACAAACCTCAGCTCTCCCTTCGCCGGGACCCCCGTGGACCTGACTACAGCGATGTGTCAAACCATGCCTTCAGCATCTTTAGAAAGATTAATGACCGCGTGCTCCAAAAAAGACTCCCCGGCCTCCATCTGGGCTCCTTACGCAACCCGGTGGGCTATTCAGCCAGAACTGGAAATGCTAAGTGGACGTGCTGGACTCGGCGGGGCTTGAATCCAGTCATCATTTATTGAAATTTAGAGCCAATGTGAAGGTGATGCACTCTGATCTGCTATAGTGAGATGTTAAAGAAAAGCCTTAAAACTGTAATCATACTTGTGCACCTGGGCCTCCGGGAATCTGGCGAAGCAAAGAGCAGACTATATCCATTATATGTGCTTGCTTCACTCACAAACACATAC
>CAIGQQ010034267.1:3961760-3975249 GCA_903798035.1 Danio albolineatus
GCTGTCATTTCTGGAGGAGACTCAATGCCCGTGCACACCTAGATGTTTTTTGCTTGCGTATTGAGTCGATGTTTAACACCTCGTGCGCCGCATAAAAACCTGCTCCACCATTTTGATTGGAACTTTTATTCACGTGTACAGAGCTGCTGAAGTTACAGTAAACACCCCTTGGAGGCACTCAAGTGCAAAACTGTCAATGCGAGCGCACATTGAAGATGCCCAGAGGCGATATGAACGTGGAGCTGCTTATTGCACTGGTATCCGAACGAAAAGTACTGTATGATAAACGAGACATCGACATTGTTCGAATCACCAGTGACTTCAACAAAGACCATAGAATCACTAATGATTGGTGATTATAAGCTCTTTGACCACAAGCGTGTCAACTTACCCTCTTCTTCTATTGTGTTTTTAAGCAGGTGTCAGAAGCTTAAAGTTGTGTTGCACCACCCTGTGCACCAGGGTCATTCTGTTTTCATTAAGCGCCATCTAACGGCAAGGAGTGATTTTGCATACTCTTCTGCTTGATGCCAGTGAAAATCGATTGGGTTTAATTGCAGAAAAACGTCTCGTAAAGCGCTCGCAATAAACGTCTCGCAATAAACACAAACGAAAAGCATCTCGGTGTGTACGAGTCTTCAGGTTAGTGTCGTGATCTCGTTCTTTTCGAGTGCGCATGCGCATTACCTTGGGCAACCTGAAAATATGCAGATTTTGTTTGACTCGAACGTTTAGAAACGTTTTTGTTTCATTTTATTGGTGATTCCAAATATGTAAAATAATTGTAAGCTTGGCAAACAGTTTTGGAGAATTTGATGTGTCCCCATTCAGACAGAATGACCGAGCGCACTGCCTGAGAGGTCTTTCAAAGATAGCCGTCAAGTAAAATGACTAGTCTTGATGACGTGTCTTGAAATCTTGTGAACAAACTAAAAACTGTTTAAGGTGCAGTGCATACTCTAGTGTACACATAAGTACACTAGTAGCTCAAGTATGCTAAGATATTTATTCTGGATCAGCATGCTTACTGGCCCTTAAACAACTTATAAATCAATCAGATGTGTAAAGTCTTAGACATGAAAATTTTATCAACCAATCATTTCCCTCAGCTTATGGTAAGAATAGAAAATTCAGTGAATACCCAACATCATATCTATATCTTATATCATCTCCGCTTAGATAATGTAGCTTTCTTACCAAACTAATGGATTTTACATGTTCATATGCAGCAAGGCCACTGAATTGTGATAGAGGTCAGCGAGTCTATGGTATGTTCTGAAAGAGATTAGATCCAGACATGCGCTTGGTTATTTCGGACATGTGCAGATGTAGGAATAAGCATTAATGCCAGCTCCGCATTTGCAATCTCGGGAGCCTGGAGCTTCATCAGAAAACCTCTTTGCAATTTAGAGGCTCTTCACGGACAGAAACCTATCTGAACGCGACTCAAGCAACCTAATGTCTGTGAAGCGATGAATATTCAGGCTCATGCTCCACTTCCCTTTCTTTCTGGCAGGAAAAGGCATTAAAGCTTTGGGCTTGCAAAGACACTCATTACTAGTGTCGCAAAGCCAGTCGCACACTTATACTGAAACAAACAGTTGTCATTCGGGGTTAACTAAAATTTGTTGTAGTGCTTTAAAATAATGATGAAGATGATGATCCAGAGAATTGTGTTAATAAAAAAGAAATAGTACAATGTAGAAATGGAGGAAATTGTGTCTATGAATTTTTTTATCTGTCAGTTAGAAAGCAAATGAAGGAAAGCAAACCACACAGAGGAGATTAAAATTAGAATATAAACACTTTCAGAATTTAATATTTGTACACAATTTGAAGGAATTTTAGTTGAGGCTTTACATGCTAGTAGAATGGTTTTACAAATACTACTCTGCTGCTCTTCTGTGGTCTGCTCTTCTTCAGTCTCTTCCATGGCTTAATGACTGCAGTGGGTTTCTTACCTACAGATTTGTCACAGAGGATTTCCTGGAGATTTTCAATCAAACATGATGTTTCCCATCAGGCTCAAATAAATGAAACTCGCTGGATCACTGTAGTAAACTTTGGACCAGTTCTCTGTCCACACAGCAAACACTTTTTTTTTTTCAGCCAGCGAGAGATTTGGTCAGTGCAAAAAGACTTTCAGTTGAAATTTTCTTAAAGGCGCTGTTTTAAAAGGGAAAATTTGGATATAAATCGAAAAGAGATGGTGCGGTGGCGCAGAGGGTAGCGTTGTCGACCTCACAGCAAGAAGGTCGCTGGTTCGAGCCTCGGCTGGGTCAGTTGGCATTTCTGTGTGGAGTTTGCATGTTCTCCCCGTGTTGGCGTGGGTTTCCTCCAGGTGCTCCGGTTTCCCCTACTATTCCAAAGACGTGGTATAGCTGAATTGAGTAATCTGAAGTTGTCCGTAGTGTATGTGTGTGAATGAGTGTGTATAGATGATTCCCAGTGATGGGTTGCAGTTGGAAAGGCATTTGTTGTGTAAAACATATGCTGGATAAGTTGAAGGTTCATTCCGCTGTGGTGACCTCAGATTAATAAAGGAAATGAGCTGAAAAGAAAATGAATGAATGAATGAATGAATAAACTAAATTGGCTGTGTGTGAATGTAGTACTGGGTGTTTCCTCATATTGGGTTGCAGCTGGAAGGGCATCCGCTGCTTAAAATATGTGCTGGATAAGTTGGTGGTTCATTCCACTGTGGCGACAGCTGATTAATAAAGGGACTAAGTCAAAGGAAAATTAATGAATAAATAAATGGAAATGACAAACTATGAGTCTCAAACCACGTTGTTTCTTCATTATCGTGTAAACCATGTGAGTGTAAAATCCTGGTGGAAAACAGGCCAATCATAAACAAATCACACACAGAATCTTTAATATGCCTCATCAGTGTATTTTCTAAATATAACACAGTTTATTAGATATCCTATCTGGGACCTTTATTTTGAAAACTGCACTATAGCTTTAAGAAACATTTTGGGAGGCATGCATGGTCACATGTTGTCTCATATTGTTTACAGATCATCAGAGTGCAAAATTTAGGAAAGATTATAAGTTTAAGTGGCATACCAAATAGGCATAAGGTCTGTTAGTTATATTGCGAAATTTGCCACATATGTTTGTAATGAGGTAACATATACATGTAAATGATTGAATATACACTACCGGTCAAAAATTTGGGGTCGTTTCTTTTTTTTCTTTTTTTTAATGTTTTTTTTATTAAAGGAAATTATTCTGTTTATCAAGGTGGCATTTATTAAATGTAAAAAAAGAGTTAAATTGTTAAATACTTATTTAATACATATTTATTTATTACTTATTGTATGTAGTTTCAAATGAAATGATTAGTCCAGCCATTATTGCTTTTATTACTATTAATAATAATAATAATAATAATAATAATAATAATAATAATAATAACAATTAATATTAGAGTGATTTCTGAAGGATCATGTGACTCTGAAGATTGGAGTAATGAAGCTGAAAATTCATCTTTTGAATCACTAAAATAAATTTTTACATTAAATTATAAACTTAAATAAGTGCAGCCTTGATGAGCCGGAAAAGCTTATTTTAAAACATTTAAAAATCCTGCTGACCCCAAACTTTTGACCGGTAGTGTACATCCACTCAGTTTGTTCAAAATATTTTTTTGACAACTGAAGTTTGATTATTTTACTTATATATATGTCAGAATATATCAAGCTGTGTGAGCATCAGCGACATGACTCGAAAGCAGCATAAGAGCAGAACTCATTAATATTTATAATCCTTCCAAATAAGGTAAAAGTTCATCTTCTGTTTTAGGGTCAATTTTTAGGGATATAAAACCGTTACTGAATCATTTTTGCACTTATCTAAGGCAGTGGTTCTCAAGCTTTTTTCACCAAGTACCACCTCAGAAAAAAATCTCTTCAAGTACAACCATAATAATCGGTATTGAAGTACAGTAGCGTAGTAGGCCAAATTAAGCAGCTACAGCACTGCACACCTCAAAAACAAGGCAGATTATTCTTCAAATTAAATATATTTATTATTGTCAGCCCCTTAATTAAAAGGTTTAGCCTATTAAAATCAATTTACTGGTCACATCGGTGTTATCATACGCGTCAAAGGGTTAAAAGTGTGCTAATTTTTTTTACTTTAATTATTCAGAGATTCCTCCGCGTATAGAAGAAAGCTTGTGTACCACTAGGAGTACACATGCCACAGTTTGAGATCCACTGATCTAAGACACATACCTTCTATGATGATATCAGTGAACAATTTAAACAATGTATTAATGCATCCTAAGACAGCTTTAAATGTGCAGACACTGCATGAGAGATACATAGCTGAACCGATGATCAATTCCAGCTGCAGTGTTAAACCCATTGAGCACTGAGATTCTCCACATTACCTTGTCCTCTCATGTGCGTGTCTTTGTAGACAACCAGCCTTTTTGAGGGTGTTGAATGAGTTTGTGACATTGTAAAGATGCAATTTTCTAGAAATTACAGATTTGGAATGACCAGCTTCTCTTTCTATGGCTGAAAGGCTCACTTTTTTCTGAACAATCTTCTGTCTGAGAGTTTCAGTCACTTTAGAGTGGCTGATGGCAAAATTTCAGAGAATTTAGGAAATGAACACTAATAAATGGGAGAAATAAAACTCTGATTAGTGTTCGTTTTTCAAGTATCTCATTAAATGTTGTACTTTGCTTCATGCTGTTTGTGCTGATATTCATTACAAAGATGCTCTCGCCGGTGAGATATTGCTTAAACGTGTTTCCAAACTTGTCATTCAGTCATTTCAAATCCATGTCAAAATAATCTCACTCTGATTCCATTTCCCATTGAATAGGCCCTCGTGACAGACCTCTGCAACGAAAACTCTCAGAGAAAACATTCTAATCTCTTTCCTCCAGGCCCACAGAAAACAGATTTGTGTTCATTCACCACTGGAAGGTGCAAATATCTGTTCATATCAGAGAGGTTCGTTGTCAGCCTCCGCAGCTTTAAACTCCATCCAGAGCATTGCACACTTACTGAAAATGTCTGAACCGGTGCTCCATCAAATGTTTTTAACCACATCTTTATGTGTATATCGTGCGCGAATCTGGTTTTCTGCAAGTTAACTTTGTTTGTTTGCATTCTTTGCCAGAAGCCGTAAGATTAAAAAGCCAATCTTGTGTTCTTATAATTAAATAGCAGGAAGTATACATGGTCTCGGCGTATAATTCCTCTTCCTTAATTGACTGATATTTACATACAAGCTACCAGCTGTCCTAACAGAAGTAAATTAACCTGACAGTGCAGCGTCCCCTTGGAACGCTCTTGGAACAGATTCATTTAATATCCAAGTGTGCAATTCTCACCTGTGCAAAACAACAGCACTACGACTGCCAGGGAACCGCTTGATTAAATGCAAATATATTTTAGCATTTATTGCCATGGGAGTTGTATCGGATGTGATCAAAACATTCAAAGAAGGGGGATTTAGTGGAGGGGAAATGTCTTTAACTATCACAATCAGAGCAGAATGAGAGACGCGGGGCTGTGTTTTATTTGACAAAACATCTCTTGCTAAATTTATAAATGAATGCAGATTCTATTATAGGGTTCACAAATTACATTGCGTGGTTTAATCAGACTTCAAAACCCCATCATTTTGGGGTGTAATCAGATTGCAACAGGGATATTTACTATGTTAATTCTGAGTGCATTTATTCATGTAAAATGTATGAGGTGTTTTGGTTATCTTTTGGGGTGAGTTACGTAAAATTAAAGGGTTAGTCGACCCAAAAATGAAAATTCTGTTATTAATTACTCACCCTCTTGTAGTTCCAATCTCCTGAGACCTTTGTTCATTTTCAGAATGCAAATTAAGATATTTTAGATGAAATCCGAGAGCTCTCTCATCCTCCATACAGACAAAAATACTTCCAAGGCGTTCAATATCTAAAGGAACCAAAACCATTCCATGTGACTTTAGTGATTCAACTGTAATCATGCAAAGCTCCGTGAACACTTTTGTTGACCGAAAACAAAAGTCATCTGCATCAGGTCAGAGAATGTGTTATCTTCATGCAAAAATACACATACTGCTGACTTTAATAGCGATACTGTATTGTCTCATGGGCAATAATGTATTGTCCTTAGTAAATGAGTACCCTGACAGCGAAGACAACGGTGAAGTTGTTATGGTGCTTAGGCCGAATATTTTGACGTTGATTACGTTTTTGATTTCTTTTCTGAACGTCTTGAGACCATTGCTGTCATTTCATCTAAAATATCTCAATTTATGGTCTGATGAATAAAGATCTATAGGGAATTTTGACTAACCCTTTAGAAATAGAAACATTTGAAGAAAATATTTTGTTTCAATTTACACTTAGTTGCCAGTTTTAGGTACGCTTGTCACATGGCAGCAACTTTAGGCATGTAGACTCGGACAAGATGATCTTCAAGAAGTTCAGGCTAGTAAATTAAAGGTAGTTTGTGTAACTTTGAATGGGGCAAGGTAGTCTGACTATTTCAGAAACTGCTGATCTGTTGGATTATCATGCACTACCATCACTGGGTTTACATAGTATGATCCAAAAAACGAGTAAATATCCAGTGAGCTGCAGTTCTACAGGTGAAAATGCCTCTGAATCTTAACATTGACAGGCTTTTTTTCTTCTTTTTTAAAGCAGATGTTTATGAGCTGTACATTTGAAAATCAAGATCATCTCCATAGAGCATACCTGTCAACATTGGGATGTGAAAATAAGGGATTTGAACAGGGTGTATAACTTACACATTCTGATTAAAGAGCAACGATTGAATCTGATTTATTTAGATTTTTCGTTTGATTACATTAAATAACAGAGGTGTCACTTTAAAATACATTAACATAACGTTATAATAAAAGCATTTAAATTGTTTTCCTAACTTTTTATGCTCATTTAGGACAAATTAGTTGTGTTTGGATAAAAAAAACACCAAGGTCGAATATTATTTGTGTGTATATTTCTGTTCATACACGCACCCAAATTGCTCCGCTTCAAATCGCATGTACAGAATCCATTAAGGAAACAGCGTCTATTTATCACTATGGAGCGCGTCAGCTGACAGTCAAGCACCGCTTTATGGCTGTTTTGAGGATTGCATAGGAGGAGCGACGGCACCTGTGATAAAAAGCAAAGGGAATCCCGCCGTTTTTATATTTATTTCAAAGTGTTTTGTGCCTAAATAAACCGAAAGCACAGAATGGACTTACATTTAAGAGCAAGGGGCGGCCTCTGGTGGTTCGGCGGTATGGGTTGCGTATAGGGAGGATCGGCTCTTTAATGTTTATTGCCACCCTTCAGAGAAAGACTGAAAATACGGGAGAAATACGGGGAAAACGGGAGGGTTGACGGGTATGCCATAGAGATGTATGCAGAAGTGCTGCACTTCACCTTTTTGTGAAGTGAAATGCATACGTACCTCTTTTTTTCAAAGCACAGCACTATAATAGTCTGTATCTGCTAGTAGCTCAAGTTTAAAGACCCATCTGTGTTAGCGACATGTTTGGGATAATTCTAACTGTGCAGACTCAAATGATGAATTTACTTAAAAGAATAAATATAGAATAAGTTCAACTTTTTAGATGTACAGAACATCACATAATGTAAATAAGTATGAATAAGGGAATAAAATATAAATATGGGAATAACTCTATTTTAATAACTGAAATGTTGGTGTTGAATTCATACAGGCTCTCCAAAATGTAACAATGGTGAACTGAAACATGGTTTCTTCACCAGTTAGGTCGGTGTTGTCACACAACCCAGCCATATAAACAGACTCATAATTAAATAATTGGATTTCACTTTATCTCGCTAAATGAATGTGTTCAGGTAAAACATTAATTCAAGGAAATACTGCAATCAATTCTGGATTAATGTTTGTTAGATATAAACAACTATAAAACAAATTGACATTAAAAAGCCCACAAATGTTTGTCTTCTATTTTATATTTTCACAAAACCTTCACATCAGGTGTTTTTCTTCTCATTTCATTCAAATGCATCTAAGATGACGAGTTCATGTAAATGTTGAATTCTGACATACAGGATCTCTGAAGGCCTCAGCTATTGCTTGAAGATAAATTTCTCTGTCAAACAGATTGCTCATCACAGATAAGGAGGTTTGGTCTTTGGTGACAAGTGACATTGACTGAGTACAAACATTCCCTTCTCTTCTCCTTTGTGTTGACCCTGAGGTCACATTATATGTTGACCTTGAGCTGAACCTGATTCATAAAGCAGTGTCCTCAAGTGACTCTAATGTCATCCGGGGGTGTTCTTTGCTTCCATTTTTCTTTCACTTTCATCCACTCAGTGTAATCTTCTTCTTTCTTCCAGGGCCTTTGTTGTTTCATTTTTATGGACAAACAATAATTGAACAATTTGCTAAATTACACTTCTGGTGCATTGTGTATTATCTAGTGATGTTAAGTTCAAATCGTTTTACCAACTCGGACCTTTGAGTCTCGTTCATTGGGATAAATTTTTTTTTTTTTTTTTGAGTCATTTTGTGCAATCTGCCAAAATATTATTAAAATGTTACAAGTTGCTTCCAAACACATCTACAACTAGCCCAAACTCTGATTAAACTACAAACAAGTCAACTCAGATGCTATAAGAAAGAGAAAAGAATGATTCATTGTTTACCAGTTGCTTTGTCTATGATTGGCTCAGCTCACCTCTTCTGACAAGTTTGAGTCGTTCATTCACGTGACACAGACAATCCCATGTAAACTTAACCAATGCACACAGTTCGAGCAAAAAGGACCCATGATTAGTTCACTATTAAGGGCTTGAATTAACTTTTTTCTCGGTAGTGCCGGCACCCAACTGCAAATATTTATAAGCACCAGCAAAAATTTAGAAGCAGCCACTAAAACATTTGTGAGCAACACTGCAAATTGTATATTAACAAATTTACTGCATTGAAAACAACAATCAGGACTAACAGACACCAGAAACAACAATCTAACTAATGCTGCAATGACTTGCACGATATTCATTCATTCATTTTCCTTTCGGCTTAGTCCCTTTATTACTCCAGGGTCGCCACAGCGGAATGAACCACCAACTTATCCAGCATTTGTTTTACGCAGCGGCTGCCCTTCCAGCCACAACCCATCTCTGGGAAACACATCCATACATTCTTATTCACACACACAAACACTATAGACAATTTAGCTTACCCAATTCACCTGTACCACATGTCTTTGGACTGTGGGGGAAACCGGAGCATCCGGAGGAAACCCACGCAACCACGGGGAGAACATGCAAACTCCACACAGAAATGCCAACTGGCCCAGCCGGGGATCGAACCAGCGACCTTCTTGCTGTGAGGCGAACATGCTACCCACTAGGCCACCGTGGCGCCCGACTTGCACGATAAATAAATATAAATATTAACGATGATAGCAATGAACTACATTTCTCATTATCATGTTACCTTGAACGTGCTGCTGCATATGAATGACATTCTGAGTTTTTTTGCTATAAAAAGTCCTACTGTTACATTAGGAAAATAAACTTGCACCACAATTTGCACCAAACAAAAACGAAGCAATGCAATAATTCAATTCAATTTCAATTCATGTTTATTTCTATAGCGCTTTTACAATGTAGATTGTGTCAAAGCAGCTTAACATAGAAGATTTAATCAGATTTAAAAAGTTTAGTTCAGTTCAGTGTGGTTTAAATTTCACTGCTGAAAGTCCGAACACTGAAGAGCAAATCCATCGATGCGCACCTCCACAAGTCCCAAACCAAGCAAGCCAGTGGCGACAGTGGCGAGGAACAAACTTCACCAACTGACTAAGTGAAGGAAAAAAAAAAAACTGGCTCAGTTGGGCACGACCATTTCTCCTCTGGCCAAACTTCTTGTGCAGACTAGGCGCCGGAGGCTGAAGAAGGCTGAACGTCCATCGTGGAGAACCGCAGGTGAGAGTAAGTCACCAAAGGCGGAGACTCGTCTGTCACTTTAGTCTTTCAGGAATCAATCTCATGCTCTCCACTCCAATAAGAAATATACTTTTTGCACTTTTGATTTTATCTGAACCAATATAAGATCTACACTGCAGGGAAAACTGATTAAAGTTTCATCAAATCGGTGAACATTTTTAGAAAAAACAAAAACAGACCGCACTACAACCGTTATATCCTCTCGCAAAAATGCTCCCAAATATATTATGAAATAGCATAGAATAAATTTCGGGCACATATGCGAACAAAACGGTCGCAATTTCGAGCCTTGCCTTTCGAGTCTTTGAGTTTTTGAGTCATTCGTTAATCATTTGAGAGCGTGTAAAGAAAACAACTCAAAGCTGAGGACTCAAGAAATGAACAGATCAAATCTTTTTTCCAGCAGCATATGGTTGCCTTATGTCTTTCACATGATGAACGAACAACTCAAACCCAACATTGTAAAAATAGCAGAGTTCCACATGATTCATTCATGTTGTCCCAACACAAAGTTAACTTAAGAAAAGTGACCTGAACATGAAACAATTCAGTTGTCCCACAAAAATCTCAAGAATTGTGTTGTTTTTATTTTATTTTAAATAAGTAGTTTGAACAAGCAGCATTTTTTTTCTTTGAGTGGTAGACTTGAGAGATTCATTCATTCATTCATTCATTCATTTTCTTTTCGGCTTAGTCCCTTTATTAATCCGGGGTCGCCACAGCGGAATGAACCGCCAACTTATCCGGCATTTGTTTTACGCAGCGGATGCCCTTCCAGCCACAACCCATCTCTGGGAAACACATCCATACATTCTCATTCACACACATACACTATGGACAATTTAGCTTACCCAATTCACCTGTACCGCATGTCTTTGGACTGTGGGGGAAACCGGAGCACCCGGAGGAAACCCACGCAACCACGGGGAGAACATGCAAACTCCACACAGAAATGCCAACTGGCCCAACCTGGACCTGCCCCAACCGGGGATCGAACCAGCGCCCTTCTTGCTGTGAGGCGAACGTGCTACTCACGCGCCACCGTGGCGCACTTGAGAGATGAATGAATGAAATATTTTTTTATGTCTTTCATATGAAAGAACAACTCACACCCAATAAAAGACTCGAAAAGGGAACTAATCTTCTACCCCACCTGCACAATGAATGAATTACTCTCTAAAAGGACTCGTCATTCTGGAGTCACATAAACGATTCACAATGATTGAATTGCTCAGGAAAGTCCCATCAATAATATTTTACCACAGAAAAATACAAACGGCATTTGGCAACATGATGTGCCATTTAGCTTTATTTTTCTGTGTACTTTTCAGACAGCTCGAGCCTTGGATTAAAAAATTGTGTAGTGGGTCAGAAAAACTGGTTAATCAGTATAAAATTAATAAACAGTTACAATCAATGGCCAAATGCATGAACTTAGACACGATTAACATGCTAGTTTACCCAAAAATGAAAATTCTGTTATTATTTACTCACCATCATGTTGTTCCAAACCACCAAGATCTTTGTTCATTTTCAGAACACAAATTGAGGTATTTAGATGAAATCTGAGAGCTCCCTCATCCTCTATATTGCAAAACTCCTGAATCATTGATTATTCTGAAAAATACCAACCACAAAACAGACTATGGCCCAATCCCAATTCTCCCCCTTAGCCCTTCCCTTACCCCTACCCCTCGTTTTGCGCATTCACGTCAAGGGGTAGGGGTGTCCCAATTGTCTTTAGCTTGAAGGCGTAGGGCTAAGGGCAAGGGGTATACATCCCTTCGAATGAAGATTTTTCAGGACCACACTTAAAACGGAGGCGTAAGAAAATTTCCCAGAATGCACCTGCCACAACAGCAGGATAGCTGAACCCGGAAGTAAGGAGATCCACAAATTCGTATTTTTTGTCATTATTACGAATTTTTACGACAAACAAACATGTTTTAATATATTCACAACCGCGTTTGTGTTTTACCGTCATGCTCTTTTAAAAAAATACACACAAAAAAAAAAAAACGCTAAATTCCCGATCTATAATCCATAATCATAACTCATGTACACCAGTCCCACAACATTCTGACACACGATGACACTCGATAATCATAACTCATGTATAGCAGTCCCAGAACATTCTGACACATGATGACACTGGAATACCCTGTCAGTAATGTCTAGTGTCTGGGAATGAGCTTTTTACAGTGTCTGCTGTAATGTTAATGTTGTTTTCGTGTGTTTACATAGATAAATATGGCCACTGTGTAAATACACTGTATAGTTCCGATCTTATTGCCACATTAGATCGTTATAAAAAATAACACAACTGGAATAACTCCAGCAGTCGTGATCGTCTGATCTCATATGAAGCAAGAGATCGCGATGACATATGATGACGTGTGCAGGTGTTGAAGTGCTGTCCCGATTCTTAGGGGTATGTTTTGAAGCCCTTCCCCTTAACTCTCGGTTGTAAGGACCAAGGGGTAGGGGTACAAAAATAGAATTGGGATTGGGCCTATATGTCTTCAGTGATTCAATCGGAATATTATCAAGCTACAAGAATCCTTTTGTATATGCACATAAAACTAAAAGAACAATTTTAGTTTCTTCTCCTCAGTGTCAGTATAGGACGCTCATTCTTTCTGCTCATACAGAATGATCAATTTAAGTAAAAAAAAAAACATGACTAACTTGTAATTTTATTTGAATTAATAAATGTAAATTCTCACAATTAAGGTGAATTCTGAAAAAGTTATATGGCTGTTAATTGTTTAGTGAGTATTTAATACACTTATCTTAGTTCACACATGCAAAGTAGTCTATGAAAATCCATATTCCATTAATTCTTAAGGTTTTTCCCCTTCTGTACTGTTAAACAGTCTAGTATTTGCAGCAATATCAGCCCTGAAATGTAAACGAGCAAAAATGAATATGCTAAATTGTCAACACATAGTATTTTATAGTACGAGCAAGGGTGCATTAATTTGATTCAAATTTACAGTCAGGGCAACCTTTAATGCATATTAATATACTACTTTAACTCACTTCACTGGAAAGAATAACAGCCCTGCACCAGATAAACAGTGCAGCCAGACAGACCGGGTTCCTTTATGTGGCTAGATGTATTAAATGTAGCCTGCTCTTCAGTTCAGACCTGAGTTTTTTTACAGTGTTCAGCTTGCTTAAATGGACTTTGCAGAGATGATTCATTCTGAGAAACGAAGTGTTCTACCATGCTCAATAAAATGAAAGCCACTGATTAAATATAATGAAATAAAATGAAATGTTCTGTAATGTTTCACATATGTTATGCGTTTAATAATGTGTTTTGTAGTTAAAACATATGCTGGATAAGTTGGCGGTTCATTCCGCTGTGGCAACCCTTTAATAAAAGGGTTAAGCCGAAAAGAAATGAATGATGGTGCAAAACATTACAAACTCTCTGGTAAAGTTTTGTGTGTGTGTGTGTGTGTGTGTGTGTGTGTGTGTGTGTGTGTGTGT
>CAIGQQ010034267.1:3982919-4015302 GCA_903798035.1 Danio albolineatus
ATATATAAAACGGTGAAATAAGTCTGTGACCTATGTTATTTTGTGCCAAAATCTCTAAATGACAGTGCTTCTATTTATTTATTTATTTTTATTTTAAATTTATTTTTAAATGTTTAGTTAACGGCAATAATTAACTATAATTCCTAAAATCCACAGAAGTGGAAAGTTCGCTGTATGTGGCTATTTGACAACTAAAAAGTTAAAAAGAAGCATTTTGATAGGGGTTTTAAAGTCAGTTTTGTCAATCAAAATAATATGACCTTACTAAATAAAAGCATTGACTTCGAAAAAACATGCAAACAATAAAAAACTGTTTTTTAACAGTAGTGTTTTAATGACATGGTATATGGTATGATTTTTACATTATCATTAATAGTTCAGCATATCTCACTTACTCTCTCCAGCTGAATTGACTCTCTGCACTGCAACTTGGCTCCACGCACCGGGCGCAGCTCCACAGTCAATGACAGTGAAACCCGGTTTGAGAAGTCGGTATTTGTCGTCGATCTCGATTAGTTTGAAGGCGCTTCGACAGCGGTAATTCTGCTCGTGAGCAGCTTTAACGAACGGGTCACTGAGCTGCCGAACCAGCCACCTCTTATCAGCAGCACTCTTGCCACTCAAAGGAGTCTTCTTTAGACACACCGCTGACATGTGAATACACGACCTGTGTATGCGTTTCCACATTATTAATAAAGATCTGAGAGGAGATCACATGTAGAACTGAAATGCATGAAAACAAGGAAGCACGTGGGCGACTATGGCGTCAGCACGTCAAAGGTCCGCACACTTTGCGCAGAGACATTTAACAAGAGGTTTAATAAACTACTTTACTTTAGATACTAAACTTCTCTGGTGAACGGTTTAAAAATATTTGAAAAGAGACATTCATTTTAACATTAATTTGTGCTTGTGCTGTTTACATTTGGAAACGGTGTTGCAGTCTTTCAGCTATATGTGGGTAAAGCTGTGGAAAGGAAAAACTTTAATTTGATGATAGTTGTGTTAAAAAAGCAAGCTTGCATCATCAATCAGATCATTTTATTAGCCATTAGTAAAACCAAGTTCTCCAACATTATGCACTTGAAGTCTTGTGTGTAAAATGTATTATTATTGTTGTTGTTGTATATTTGTGCTTGTTTATCTGTTTGCTTTTCCCTCGTTCCTCTAGCATTAGCATTAATATACATTTCTGTAACTGTTGCAGCATACAAAATAACATAACTGTGATACACTGTGCTCATTTGATTTAAATCAGTTGCATTGATGTGTGTTCAGTTTCCGTCGAAAATATTTGACTGTTGCACGCGTTGATGTCCGATTCGTGAAGGAGTCGTTCATTTGAGTCGGATCTTTTTAATGAACCGCCTTGAACAGAATGAGGACGCATGTCACAATTATCACAAATAAATAGTACTTGAAAAATATTTACAGTTCCGCTATATCATGTATATGATTTGTGTAAATTAAACAAATACATTAAAATAATTTCAACTCGTCTCGTTCAGTTCAAAAGAATCGATTCACAGAACAGTCTCAGATTTCCAACCGAGAACATTTCACGGTTGCACGCTCGATTACAAACCTTAGGTAGGTGGAGTTTACACATTTCGCAGATCTACAAATCACATTCGACAATCACATGGCAGTCTAAAACGTGGACGCCGATCACCATTATTACGAAATCCACTGTTGTGAATCTGAATCCTCCATGTGATCGTCTGACTCGGAGCAACACGCGGGAACAAGAGCGAAAGATTCATTATTACAGTGAGCCTCAAATTCACAACATACACAAATATTCATTCTGTTTTTGTACGTTATAACATTTGGTCTCCACTGGCTTCTTTGGACAAAGTAAGGATGTTATATGGATATTTAGAAAACACCGTAAAGTAAAGTTAATAGTAAATAAATCCTATCACTGTACTTACTTATATTATTATCGTTAATGCAATCAATTAATAATGTCTCCAGTTGTTTATCATTTGAATACTTCAATTTTTAGTGTAAATGCAAATACAAATTAAGTTGTATAATTTAAGAGTCGTTCAAATGTCAAAAACTTTATATTGCAATGTTAAGCATATTGTTATGTTCATTTAAATGAACATCAGTGACTGTCAAGACAGTTTGGTGAACATTGAAAACTATTGTATTGTGCTGTATTTATAGGATTATGCTGACTTCTAAGCTGCTGACCCTGGTGCTGGTGGTCCAGCCCGGCCGGGTGTTGCTTGGTATGAAGAAAAGAGGCTTTGGAGCTGGAAAATGGAACGGCTTTGGAGGAAAAGTCCAGAATGGAGAGACCATCGAGCAGGCGGCCAGACGGTCAGTGCAAACACCAGTGGCTGTGTGTGTGTGTGTGTGTGTGTGTGTGTGTGTGTGTGTGTGTTTGAGTTCACATTGAGGAAAGGAAGAAGAAAAAGATGTTACAATATTATCACTAACATATTGTTTTTGTTATTTTTTTTTAATAGTTTTTTTTTACCAGCTGAAATCAAGCCATATTTATGTTTTATTTTGTATCAGTTCATCCTGTATTCAAAGTAATGATTTTGAATATACGTTTATTATAAAATTATTACTTTTTATGGTTTCGGGTTCTACTAGTGTTGTTTTGTTATCTCAGAAATATTGCAATATAATTTAATATTTAGAATTTTTTATAAGCTGAAATATTTGTATTGTTTTTAGGGCTGTCCAAAAATTTATCGTGATTAATCACATCCAAAATAAAAGTTTAACATAATATTTGTGTGTGTACTGTCTATATTTGTATTATAAATATATATAAATACACAAATGCATATACTTGATAAAATGTTGGTTTATATTTAGATATCTAAAAAATATATGTGTATGACACAAATTTTACATTTGAATATGATGTAACTACTTTGATGTAACTTTTTTATATATAGTTTTGGCTTCTATGAATGTGTTTATCACATATACATAATAAATATATATGACACACACACACATATTATGTCAAAACAAACTTTTATTTTGGATGTGATTAATCAGGATAAATTTTTGGACAGCCCTAATTGTTTTATATCAGTACCTAATCTTTTTTATTTCAAATAATGATTTTTAAGGTTAATATAAGATAGGAGATCATGTATTTCACTTATTGTTTTTTATTAATTTGGGTTCTATGTTCTGCTATAAATAACAGAATAATAATAATATTGTTTTTAATAGTAATAATAATGATTGCAGGACAAACTAACCCTAGCCTTACAAAAACACATTACAAAAAATATCTGGATGATAAGACTTCAAACATACCTTTTCTTAGAATTTCTTATAGAGTGCATCATATTTTAATTTTCACAAATGGTAATTAAACTGTACAGTAACATATTTAGTGTTGTGCATTTGAAAATTACGTTTATCAGACTGCTTTTGCTTTGCGTTTGCAGCATGTTTTGAATGAACTGTAAAACCACATCATTTGTAGGGACTGTCTATGAAAAAGAAACATCTCTAGTCACATTTTCTTAATATAATTATTATAATAACATAATTACAACTAAGGCTGCACAGTAAATATGAAAATAAATAAATAAATAACATTATCGTGATAATAGTATGTGCAATGTCCATATCACAGAGAAAAACAATACATTTGATTAATTTTGTGACTTTTATAGTATTACTAATGCCAGGAGACAAGAGAAAAATTGACAACAGACAATAAGAATCAGAATTTCAGCCGAGGCTTTCAGTTATTTGTGGTGTTTTTTTTTTGTTGTTTTTATTTATTACGTATTTATTTTAGTATGATCATTACATAAATAAAAATATAAAATTGCTGATAAAATAGAGCTTTTTAAAAGTAGTTATATCGTTATCACAACGCTCAACAACAATATTGCATATTTTCCCAGTATCATGCAACCCTAATTACAATACCTAACAGCTGTTTTTTAGTGTAAAAGCATATTAATTTGTGTAAAAATACAATGAAGAATTGTCTTCTTCATTAACTTCTTTAGTTGTATCATCTTTAGGTGTATCAGTCAGTGTCTATTTTCACTCCCTCAGAGCTACAGATCAAAGTTAAATGGCTTGAACCTTGCAATACTGACAAAGTTTGATATTATTTACTTGTCTTGAACTCAACAACGGTGTCAGTGATCGGTCATGTTCAATCTTCCCCGCTTTTATTGGTTTACCAGCTGAAACAAAATGGCCTTTTTTATTTGACAGGGAGCTGCTGGAGGAAAGTGGCCTCACTGTCGACACCCTCCACAAGATTGGAAACATCAAATTTGAGTTTATTGGGGAAACCGAACTAATGGATGTCCACATTTTCAGAGCTGACGCCTATGAAGGAGAGCCAACCGAATCAGATGGTAAAACAGCTCCATTGTCCACTTTTTTTGAGACACGTGCTGAGGTCTAAAGGTGGCTGAAGGTCTAATAATGGTTTGTTTTTATCTTTCAGAGATGAGGCCGCAGTGGTTTGACATCGATAAAATCCCTTTTAGCCAAATGTGGGCCGATGACATCCTGTGGTTCCCTCTGATGCTTCAGAAAAAGAGGTTTTTGGGGTATTTTAAGTTCCATGGTCATGACGTGATAGTGGAGCATAAATTGGATGAGGTGGAGGAACTTTGAGTAGGGTTTTAAAGAGGCAGTTCACTTAAAAATGACCATGATGTCATAATTTACCTAATATCAAGTGAGTCCAGATGAGGTTTTCTGAACGATGTTGGAAACCAGTAACCACTGACCTCCATGGTAAGGAAAAAATACTATAAAAGTCAGCGTTCTTCAAAATATCTTCTTTTCTGTTCAATGGAATAAGTGTAGGGAGAGTAAATTACGACAAAATGTTCATTTTTGGGTGAACATTTGCTTTAACACTGTTGATGGACGTTGCCACTGTATCAGTGGAAATTATTCAGCAAGACCTGTTGTTCACACTGAGTATGTTTGATGGATATGACCAAATATGCAAAAATGCATGACATCCAGTTCTGTATTTTGTATAAGCACATTTTTTGATGTGAGGAAGTGATGTTGCCATTTAAATCCACAGATTGAATTATCTGTATTCTGATACGTTTTTTTTTTACTTGATTCTTTGTTCCTAATTCCTACAAAATGTTTTCATCAGTGGTGTACTAAATAACAAAAACATTTTTTCCATCTTTAACTGCCTGTCATTTACTAAATAAAACGTCAGAAAATCCAGACAAAAAGTAGCTTATTTCAAAAGTATGGTGTATTTTTTGTGCATCTTTGTTCACACTTACAAAAATAACAAAATATAATAATAAAAAAAATATATATATATATATTTGGTTATCAAACTTGAAAATTTCACCAATATATCAATAGAAAGCTGATTTGAAAAATAAAAAGACTTTCTTTAACATTATTTAGTGTGATGTATTTTATGTGCATCTTTGTTCCCACTCAAGTTACAAAATATTGAAAAAAGATAACAATAATTTATGATATTAGATTTTTCAGTCAGAAATGTCTTTTCTTTACCATTTATTTAGTTGATTAGTTTAACGCATCACTGCCAAATAGAAGTAATTCTCTTTCTAAAAACAAGTCATCAGAAATAATTGTTCTGGCCTCAAACTGAAGTGTATTTATTTATCATTTGTAAGTTTATAATATTCTGAAACTTGCATTTACCATCAGTGCCAGCAGGTGGCAGAAATGAATATGCACTGCTCTACAAAATGTTGTCATCTATTAATTTCTTTACTTCACCAAACATACAATTAAATATGAACACTGTAGTCATACACTGTAAAAAATTCTATTTGCCTAAAATTTTTAAGCTGAATCAAATTAGCATTATGAGTCCATTGAACTTGTGTTAAACTGACTTAAAACAGCTTATGTAACTTATAAAATTAAGCTAAAACATGATTAACTTAGTTTAATAATTACAATGACTTAAAAACATATCCTGTCAGGACTAATTGATCATATAATTTTTTACAGTGTATGTGTGTTGGATTTAGAGACTATTAAGCATAAAAAAGCAACAAATCTAAACGCTGTCTATACAATATGTAAATCATGATATAGATATAGTTTTTTCAGGCTGACATATAAAAAATTTCTGAAATCAAGTCAATGCAATAGCTTACTTTAGACCTTCACCCTTACAGAAATAAATGAAAATAAGCCTTTGGTTTGTGTTCTAAAGCAGCGAATAGAGGTCAATACTGTGGCAATGCATATTTTGGTTTATTGTAGTCACTGATTTACTTAAAAAGCCTGAAGATCCTCTAAATACAGAAAATTTATTTAGTTTTTTTCCCACACAAAATACACATTCAGAATATTCACTTTTAATCAGATGTTGACCAATAGTGTTACAAGTTAAAATAGCCTTTCTATTTCATTTAAAATCTGCTGTTATTTTGTAGACACTTTCAGAGATGCAAAAAGATTTGAAATGTACATTTTTGTTACAAATTACTGTCACTTTTGTTCATCCTTGTTGAAAAGTAAATGAAAGAAGGTATGGATTTCTTTAACACGTTGCAATGAAAATGAAATGTGAAACCAAAACAAAGCTGCAAATCAAAAATTGAACTAACACAACAGATATTAAACATCTTGACATCAGTTGAAGCCCCAACCAAAAAATTAATGATACAGTGCGTTTACAACTCCTAATACAATCTATACGGATTTTCTATATTTTTCATGTATACAAAACTGAACACTGCAAACACCATTAGGTTGCCAGCTCACTTTATCTTGCATCTAGAGAAGTAATAAAAGTCTATATTTCCTCCTTTTTAGATTAGCTTACTTTTCAAAACCACATCTCATCAGCTCTGCACACATGTAGATGAAAAACATTTATACAGTGTCTTTCTAAACTTAAAAACAATAGCTTCAGTTGTGGGCAAATGTAAAAATAAAAAAATAGAGTTTGTTTTTGTTGAACTGACCATTGCAATAACTATAAAAGAAATGAAAGGAATTACCTTTACAAAAATGACAGAAAGAATTTGCTGAAGCATTGAAAATGGTGGACTGGCCCACCTCAAGTCTGGACCTCAACCCTATTAAGCAAATTTTGCCAGAGCAACATAAACAGGACAGATCTATTGCACATTTAAAGCGTTTGACTTGATTTGCATAAGGCATGGGGCAGCATTAGTGTTGAAGTTCTCAGGAAATATACTGACACTGTGCCAGTAGATGTGGTGCTGTAATTGCTGCAAAACATATTTACATATTACAGTTAAAAATGGATAAAAAGATGCTTCATCTGATATTTGTTGAGCTCAAAGCAACCACCTGTATGTTTCATCAACATTATGAAATGAAATCAGGGTTTGGAGACAAAAGAAGGTAATCGTTTTCAGATTCTGTCAGGTGTTCTAATCATTTTGCCCACCTTTGTATTTATTTTAGATGTCACTTTGCTCAACTCATCCTCTGTCAGGTTTTTAAAGGTCTTCTCCAAGATTCTTTCCCCGATTTTCATTTCAAGAATGGCAGTGCTTTTAACGAATTTAAACTGTTTGTAGTTACTTATTGAAAATAGGCCACAGTTCTTTGTCTTCTTTCAATTCTGAAGGCAGAGATTATTTTGGGCTGAGAGGTGGAGAGCGTCCATTACTGTCACCGAAAAGACTTTTCAGCTTGGAATGCAGATCTTGCCACACCTCACCCATCTAGATCACAGAAAAACCAACAATTATTAGACATGATAATTTTAATAATATATATATATATATATATATATATATATATATATATATATATATATATATAATATATATATATATATATATATATATATACATATATATATATATATATATATATATATATATATATATTACCATTTTTAAATGCATTGAACAAATCTCCTGAATCTGGCGGGAGCCCTTTTAGCTTAGCTCAGCATAAATCATTGAATCAGATTAGACCATTAGCATCTCACTCAGAAATGACCAGTTTTGTTAATTTTCCTATTTAAATTTCCTATTTTCCTATTTATACTTCTGTTATATTGTGTACTAAGACTGGAAGAAAATCATAAGTTGCTATTTTATTGGTTGTATGGCTAGTAGGAACTTTTTTCTCGTTCCGGTGTAACAATCGATGAGATTTTCAATGATATCATCAGATTTTTAATGATATTACCAGAAAACCTTGCAACTATGAAGACATTTGTGAGAGACAATTAAGAACTTTTTTCAGGCACTGTATAATATCGTAGGTCTGGGCAATATTGCAAAAAAATTAGCAGGATGTAATGTTTCATATCATTCGGTATCGATAAGTATTGAATATTTTTTTAACAGTCCATTTAGAAATATTTGGATTTTTTTTATTTAACCACTTAATTTTAATTTACCAACATTACAAAGGCAAACAGTTTTAATAGTCAAAACAAAAATATTTCGAGTGATGGCCGTGACCCATGGCACATGCAACGCGCACTGCTGCGCATTTATACTTCAGCACCAAGTTTATGTTGCTCTGCAATAACACTTCGGGAACGCTAGCCGGCAGTGAGGTGTTTATATTCCTTTGTGTCGAGTTTCTTCGCTGGTGTTTTGTTTTTTCTAAACGCTACCTTAATGTACAAATAGCTCATTCTGAGGCGGGAGCCGGCGGACGTGCAACAACTTTATTCAGAGGGTAAACACAAAACAAAAGCTTCCATCTAGAGCTCCTTCACGAGACTCCACACTTGTAAACACTCGCTCCGTCAAGCTTGTGCAGGTCTTACCCCCGCCCACACTCGTCAGCGCAACCAAGCCGACCAATCACAGATCTTGCGCTACGCGTCATTTTGATGTGTCGTTACATTTATTGAGAGGTGCGTGTCAGTGTCGGCGATGGCCACAGAATACGCATGCACTTGACGCAGAAGTATAAATCAGCCTTTAGGGGTAAATTTTGAAGCCCTTCCCCTTCACACTATTTTTCAAGGGCCAAGGGAAAGGGATAGGGGTACAAAAATAGAATTGGGATTGGGCCTTAGTGACATATTATTAAGTTAATGTACCATCATGACAATGTATGTATCCCATATAACCATACTAGAAGAATTTAGCAAAGGCAACACTGGACTAGAAACCTAAACCTGAGCAAGCAGGGCTGAGGGCCAAAAAATACAGGACCACCTAAAACTATACTTGAAAGTAAAAACTTATCCAATGATTGTCAGATGTTAAAATGGAGGTGGGGCAAAAAAATCGTTATAAAGATTGTGAAGAACACAGACACTTCAGATGGTCTAGGGGAGAGGTTTTCCTGAAGGGCTGTTTCCAGACATTGTGGCTTTATTATGTTGAATAAAGTCTATTTGCTGGTATCCAAAACCTCCAGTCTGATAGTGTCTAATTGATGAAAAGGTCGGCAACTACGACAGAAGCAGATTGGTTAGTTCTACTTACATGAATCACAGTGTGCACGCGGCATTCTGAAAGGTTGAGATGTTTTCTGGAAAATGCGGGCATGTCATGTGCTTGAGGCTTGCACACCATGTGCGCGACCAATTTGCGCGTGCAAGCTGCGCCCCTCGATTGAAAAATAACCCACACTTATACTGAAACTTCATACTGAAACTTCATATTGAATTTTTCTTATCGTTATTGGCAATGGTGTAAGGTCAATAAATACTGTTAGCGTTTTTATCGCCCACTCCTATAATATCGTTAAACCTGCTTGAGCCATGGGATGACAGCAAAATACATTGATTATTGCGCCGGAATAAGAGTATAGTTCCTAGCCAAATCGACCTAGAAAATAGCAACTTTTAATTTTCTGTTGGCCTCAGTACACATTGTGACTAGAGAAGAGTCAAGCTTTAAAAAGTAAAATTAGTGAAAGTTTTTGGTCATATCTGAGTGACATGCTAATAGTCTAATCTGATTTAATGATCTATGCTAAGATAAGCTAAAAGTGCTTTCACCAGATGGGTTGAATGTGTTCAAAAATGGTAAATATCAACTGTTTATCTCTAGGGGAGTTGTAAAATAAGCTTTTTCAATAAAAAAAGTTGTGTTGTTTAACACCGAGACAGTAAATAAGCTGACCTCTTTGTGTCCCTGCACCTGTGAGTCCACAAATGAGCCGAGGATGTGTGATGTAATGGGCAGGTATGTGAAGATCAGCTGGCTCTCCTGGTGCAGGCAGAACAGGGAGAAGTAGTTGCGCAGCTCCATGGCCTGTATGGCGTTTTCTTGCTGTCGTGAGTCAGAAATCGGAGAGAGGTCACATTACAGTCATCATCATCATCATCATCTCTGTTACATACTCATTATGAGCCACCCTGCTGTTTAAAAGCACTGAATCATGACACGCTATTAAAGGTTAAACAGAAACTGTGCTGCGCGGCTCACATGATTTTGCCTGGCATTAACATCACTCAAACTTTCTTTTTCTCGTATCCTCCATCTGGACGGTTTTTAGCATAAAAAGAGAAGGGTCTCGATAAAAGTAACAGCATTCAATTTATAGCTCATGTTTTGATTGGTAATTTGACAAATGTGGGTCCCCAATTCCTTCTACAGTATAGTATGAATAAAATACAATGAAAGTCAATGGGATTCATCAGATATTTGGTTACCCACATTCTTCAGAATATCTTATTTTGTGTTCTATAGCAGAAAGAAACTTGCACAGATTTCGACAAATTAAGTGTGTTGAGTTGGTAAATGAAGGCCAAATTTAATGTAATTCCTTACAATGCACATTTATTCAGTTAGCCGATTTTATAGACATGATGAAATTTTATGGCTTGCAAAAACTTAACTGGTGGCATATTAAAATATTCTGGTGGTACAATGAAATTACATTGTCTTATAATTACGGCAACTATTGTTCTCTTTATTGTACAATGCATAAAACACAATTCCTAATTTAAAATACTTTACTTGACAAAACTAAGAGAAGTGCTCTTAAAAGTGGATTCATATTAGCATACGAATGATTTTATTTTATTTAATTTTTTATTGAAATTGATGATTTTATATTGATGATTACTGCACATAATACTGTTTTATACTAGAGCTGTCAAATATAAAGAGAAATGTGAAATTTTCATAATTGGCAAATTGTCTATTAATATTGTTCTCTCTTTAGATCTGCAGTCAATATTAGAGTTGGGAAATGTGTTGGGTTTAATGTGAAACCTCGCGATGGACAATGGCATCGGTTAATTCATTATTTATGTATAATTAATTCATTCATAATGAATGAATTATTTGTAGTCTACTATTTCAACTACCTGACCCGCATGGTCTTTGCTTTACCCTTAACCAAATCATAAATAAATAAAGATAAAGTTACACACAGATTACCACCTGTCGATCACTTTTTCCGCGGAACTCTGGCATGAAAAGGCAGAGTGATCTGTGTCGTTATAATGGCGTTGACAAACTTGGTTGGTAAAAAAGGTGCACAACCAACAGTATCTGATGTTTTCGCTAAAATTACTAAGTACAAGTGTGAAAGTGAAAGATTGAAGCAGTGTACTGATGGTGTGACACATTACCTGATAGATTCAAAAGGCCGAAGAATCGTTAGTTAGAGAGATTAATTAAATGTCACGTTTAACAACTATAGCGAGAAGTGATCCAGAGGTAAATCCTTGATAAACTGTCAGACACGCACTGCTTTCTGGAGTTTCGTGCTCAAAGCACCCGCTGACTATCTGGAGCTCAGACGTGCGCGTATGCTAGAGCGCATCACAGAGTGTGTGTCTGTGTGTGTGGTCACGCAATGTGCATTTTCAGAAGTATAGTGTGGACGGAGGGCTGTTCAGAAATGCTATATGAAACGCCAGTGTGGATGTGCATTGTTTTCGTTCTAAAATGACATTTTAAAACTAAGACGTATTGGTGTAAACGGGGCCTAAGTGTGTATTTTTTGTGAGCGGGTTCCGCCCCATTAACACGAGGCGTCAGCGTCAACGCTTCCCATTCACTTTGAATGGGTGTCGTCAGGCGTTGTCGAACTGCATTGTGGATCCGTCTGCGCCGCTTCAGTGGCGTTGCTCGCTGCAGAAGTTGGGACTTTCTCAACTTTTCAAGCGCCAACGGAAGCATCAGCCAATCAAATCGCTGTATGCAAATACACCAGCCCAGACAGTAGCCGATTGTTGACTAATTTCATTGGCTGACGCTGCTATGACGATCGCGTCGGCCCCAACTTCAGACACGCCCTCTGTCAAGCGTTGATGCTGAAGCCTCGTGTGAATGGGGCGTTACTGCTGCGATGCGGGCAGAGGATCGTGATGCAGGCTCAGCATCGTGGTGTCTATCGGCCATCGGCGATGGACCCTAGTCAATGGACCCTAGCCAACCCTAGTCAATATATGTTTTTGAATGACGTCGCTTTTTTGAAACTAGAATGCATTTATTTGATCAGTAATTCAGAAATTTGAAATACAGTAAAACAATAATGTTGTGAAGTATCTTTCCAAGTTGAATACATTAAGCTTTTTATTTTGATATATTTTAAAGGTCATTTCTTCTTGTTATTAAAGATTTCAGTGTCACATGATCTTTAGTAAAATTATAATATGCAGATTTGCTGCTTAATGCAATTTGAATTAGTAATTATGAATATATAAACAGAACAGCATTTATTTGAAACTTAAATCTGCTTTAACATTATAATAGATTTATGGTTACTTTTGATAACCTTAATGTGTACTTGTTAAATAATACCACGGTTTCTTAATTAAAAAAATAAGCTACACACACACACACACACACACACACACACACATTTTAAAAATTCACATTTGACAGTGGTTGAGTTTAGAGTAGCAGGAAGAGTATATATATACTCTTTAATACATTTAGATCATAACCACAGGTACAGCACCTCACTACCATCATGGTAAAAAATAGCTTTACTATGTTATGTCAGTAATATTTGATATGAAACCAGTAACCCGAAGTAGGGCTGCACGATATTGGAAAAAATGATACTGCAATATTTATTTTTTCTGCAATAAATATACATTAATTCATTTTCTTTTCAGCTTAGTCCCTTTATTAATCGGGGGTCGCCCAAACGGAATGAACCACCAAGCCACAGCCATATCACCCCTGCAGCCCAAGAGCGGTTACTCACTGGAGCTAAGCAGGGCTGAGCCTGGTCAGTACCTGGATGGGAGACCACATGGGAAACCTAGGTTGCTGTCGGAAGTGGTGTTAGTGAGGCCAGCAGGGGGCGCTCAACCTGTGGTCTGTGTGAGTCCTAATGCCCCAGTAAAAGTGAAGGGGACACTATACTGTCAGTGGGTGCCGTCATTCGGATGAGACGTTAAACCGAGGTCCTGACTCTCTGTGGTCATTAAAAATCCCAAGGCACTTCTCGTAAAGAGTAGGGGTGTAACCCCGGTGTCCTGGCCAAAGTCCCTCAATCGGCCCTCACGATCATGGCCTTCCAATCATCCCCATCCTCCGAATTGGCTCTATCACTGTCTCTCCACTACACCAATAGCTGGTGTGCGGTGAGCGCACTGGCGCCGTGGTCCTGTGGCTGCCGTCGCATCATCCAAGTGGATGCTGCACACTGGTGGTGGTGTGGAGAGAACCCCCTCATGATTGTAAAGCGCTTTGGGTGTATGGCCATACACAATAAATGCGCTATATAAATACACATTACATTACATTACATTACAACTTATCCAGCATATGTTTTACTTGCAGCTGCAGCCCGTCACTGGGAAACATCCATACACACTCATTCACACACATACACTATGGACAATTTAGCTTACCCAATTCACCTGTCTGTTGACTTGAAACCAGATCACCAGGTCTCACATTACTAGTGCATTATATAAATAAATTATAAATATAAATTTTAGTAGTTGGTGGTTCATTCCGCTGTGGAGACCGTTGATAAATCAGGGACTAAGCCTAAAGAATGAATGACTAAAAGACTAAACGAATGAATGTTTGTTGAGCGTTTTAATATGTGCTGTAATAAATTTGAATGTGCATTGTTTTTCTTATTTTCCACGTATACATAGACCTTATATGAAACATTAGGTCATGAAAATTTACTTGAAAGTCTTGGAAAATACATGGAGTTTTAGTAATAAAAATGTTTATGAACCCTGAATACAGTAATTAAATACAATTCTATGGCTCCTGGTCGACTATAATCCAGAATAAGCATTGCAGATCTTGCGTTGTGACTATTGCGGATGCACACAATGTGATTATTGATGCTGAAACGATATATTGTGTAGCCCTAAGCTGAAGACATTCAATATAAGTACAAAAGCAGTCGCATTAAATACAGCATATGCAGTAAATACATTCACTTTCACTCACACTGCACTCTCTTTTCTTTGGAGCTAAGCTTTTGGTGTTTAATACGTATTCATCATGCACAACAGATTCCTAAAGCTTATGTGTTTGGCAGTGACACTTAACAAATTATCAATTTAGTCACAGTCTGGAACTCTAGCAGACTACTGTCAATTACACTTTTGTTTAATTCTTTATTTTATATAAGGGCATTATCTTAGCACTGTAACTATGTGGTTAAATTATAATAATATAAAATGATTACTGAATGATTTAACACATTTATTTGACCTCAAAGCATAGCAGCTTCTGCACTGGGAACAGCACTGCACTATATATCAGGAAAAAAAGTCTCTCCAAAGAGCCAAAGATCTTCATTCAGATGCCTGCAGCTGCCTGGGGGGATTTTGTAGAGACAAATCTTGCTCAAGGGCTTTGGTTTCAAGAGCTTAAGATCAATTTCAGCTACTAAATTAAAGGATGAACCAGTGGCTCTCAAGCTACTGGTCACCACATTTCCCCTCCAGGATATTTTACCTCACCGCCTGCTGTGCGTTTTTGTGTGCATCTGTGAGTGTTTAATGTGTCCCTTATGTATTCCTTACATTGTTGGGACCAAATGTCCCCATAATATAGCAATACCAGTCAATTTTGACCTTGTGGGGACATTGTGTGGTCCCCATCAGGAAAACGGCTCATAAATCAGACATAAAGAAGTATTTTAAAACCACAAATGTACAATGTTACTTGTGAGAGTTGGTTTTAGTAGGGTAGAATATACAGAATATAAATATTATGGTAACACTTTACAGTAAGATTGTATTAATTAATGTATTTACCAAGATGAACAAACAATAAACAATACATTTATTACAGTATTCGTTCATGTTGGTTAATGTTAGTGAATGAAATTACAGTTGTTCATTGGTAGCTCAAGTTTATTGATGGTGCATTATCCAATATAAGCAAGCATGAGTTTAGACGTTAATGATGCATTAGTAAATGTTAAATTAAGATTGTTAAACGGCCTATAGGTATTGTTCATAATTAGTTCATGTTAGTCAATGAAACTATTGTAAAGTGTGACCAAAAGTATTAAGTCTATTGGAAGTCCCCATAAAGATAGCTGTTTAAGTGTGTGTGTGGTCTGACCTGGACGATGCGGGACTCCAGCTGTTCAACAGAGAGCTGTTCTTTAGGCTGTACGGTTGCGCTCATAATTTGCCTCTTCATGATGCCATATTTCTGCAGCGCCTTCTGGTGATCGTGCAAAACCCCTTTCTCATGCCGTTCACACAAGTCCTGAAAGACAACACGGGTGCAAGCTTAGAGAAACGCATGTTAGTGGCCAACTTTGCATTGACTTTGATGGTCATGAAACAAAATATACTATTATTTTGTTCTCTAGAAGAAAACTGGCAAGAATGCAAATTGCCTCATTTGGAGCTCAGTCTTGAAATGTCCTCTCAAAGCATGCAAAGATTTAGAAAACTACTAGTTAAAAGTTTGAAATAATTATGATTTCTTTATTCTTTCTTTCAGAAGGAGTCTCTGTTGCTCACAAAAGCTGCATTTATTTATACAGGAATGTTGTAAAGTAGTAATAAATAATAATTATGTTTTTTATTTTCTATTTACATATATTTTAAAATTGTATTTATTTCTGTGGTGTCACAGCTTAATTTTCAGAATATGTTGTAGAGTTTTTTTATTGTTATTATTATATAAATATCATTACCTTGAAATTACAAGGTTCTATCTGCATTCTGAATGATTTTGAGATATTGAGCTTCAAAGTTTTTGCATTCCATAGCAAACAGTACGTGTGTAACATTTGTTTTTTTTTTTCAAATAAAAAAAGTCTTAAAATGTAAACAACTTGTAAAAAACATCCCATAATGTAAATAAGTTGTCAATTAATAAGAATATGTCAATAACTCAATTTTGACAAAAATGTCATATAGAACCTTAGAATTCTAAGGTGACAATAAGTAATATACACTCACTGGCCACTTTATTAGGTACAGTACACCTTACTAGTACTGGGTTAGACCCACTTTTGCCTAATCCCTAATACTGGAAAGTTCCTCAGAGATTTTGGTCCGTATTGACATGATAGAATCACACAGTTGCTGCAGATTTGTTGGCTGCACATCTATGATGCGAATTTCCCTTTCCACCACATCCTAAAGGTGCTCTATTGGATTGAGCTCTGGTGACTGTGGAGGCCATTTGACTACAGTGAACTCATTGTCATGTTCAAGAAACCAGTCTGAGATGATTTGCGATTTATGACATGAAGCGTTATCCTGCTGGAAGTAGCCATCAGAAGATGATGGGTCAGCAACAATACTCAGGCCGTGGCGCTGACACGATGCTCAACTGATACTAATGGACCCAAAGTGTGCAGAGAAAATATCCCCCACACCATTACACCACCACCACCAGCTTGAACCATTGATACAAGGTAGGATGGATCCATGCTTTCTGAACCTATATCTTCTGTTGTCCAGTTTTGGTAAGCTTGTGTGAATTGTAGCCTCAGTTTCCTGTTCTTAGCTGACAGAAGTGGCACCCGGTGTTGTCCTCTGCTGCTGTAGCCCATGCGCCTCAAGGTTGAACGTGTTGTGTGTTCAGAGATTCTCTTGTAAGTCTTAACAGTCATTTTGGATCAATTTTGTGCATCCTTGATGTGTATTTTAATTTCTTTAGATTTTTGACAATTATCTCCAGCATTAAACAATACATGTGTCTTAGGTACTGAATCAGCACATTTCTGAGGACTGAAGTAATGATGCTGACAATTCAGGAATAAATGACAAATAACCCCCCCCCCCCCCCCCCCCCACCCAAAAAAAAATGATTGAAAATTAAGGTTTTTGATCAATCATATACTGATTTCTTAACTCTTTTAAAGTAAAGCATTGGTATTGTGTCATCTAAACAGGAATATAAATATTATTTGATTAGAACTTTGGAAGAAATGTCATCTCTAGTTTGCAGAAGAAAACCAAAATGATGTTCCATTCAACCACAATAATATAAATTGGCAATCCACTGAAGAAAGACCACATGACACTTAAACAAATCCTCAGTATTTCAGACGTTTGACCAGTCGTGAACATAATTTTTTAACACATCCCTAAAAGTCATATTAAACTTGATTTCCAGTAAATTAACAAAACTGCGTAGCAAAATGTCTTAGCTGTGGTGAAATGTTGCAGCACATCAATACTCACCCTGTACGACTGCAGCAAGTCCAGGAACAGATCCAGTTTTTCCACCACCTCATCCTCCTCTCTTCTGCCCTGAGTGAAATAAACAAAAATGAGATTCCTCAAGCAGCAGAGTGCGACCGGTTCTCGTGGTATGAGTGTCACAGTACCTGTCGGGCAGCTTTTTCAGACAGCGCAGAGAAGTCAACAGAGAGGCCTTTGACCGAGTGTCTGAGAGCAGACCAGGGGCTCCTGCCGGACACCAGGACAGGCACAGGGGACTCATCTGACCCCAGAGAGCTGAGGAGGACAGACCGAGATTTAAACTCTCGCAATAATCAACATTACAGTTCTGTAATGTTACATTTCGTATTGTAAGCGGAAATGTGCAGTCAAATAGTTACTGTCACAAAATAAACCCATAAATGATATTAATCACTGTTTATTTATAGTTTATTTACAGTACTGTGAGTAAAAATGTTTTGTAAGTAAAAACTTTACCATACTATACAAGTATAGTATAAGAAAAAAAAAACATTGTTTATTTAAAAAAAACAAATAATAATAATAATAATAATAATAATAATAATATATATATATATTTATTTTGATATATATAAAAAATATTCAATTTGACAGATAATGCTATCCATGTGACATTAATTCAAGATAGTTTGCCGGCTAAAGCAATGCAATTTCTGTTTTACCTTATTTTAAAGTAAATTTTCCCTTAAAACATTTAAGAAACAAGGGTTTCTTGGAAACTTGCTATCATACTGTAAAAGTGGCTCAAAGATAGTGAATAGATATCAACCACACAAAAAATAACTGACACTGTGAGATTCTGATAAGAAAGAAAATCTGGTAACAGTTTACTTGAAAGGGTATTCATATTCAGAGTCATGACTAGGGCCACATGAAATCTGCACTAGTAAAATCTGTGTTTATTTACTAGTGTAAATGTGTGCAATGTATATTTAATTAGTTTTCAAATTAATTTCAGTAATAATATTGACTAATATGAAAATATTTATGTGATTTATTTACAACACAGTTTGTAAAGTACTAAAGTGCTTTAGTAAAGATTTTATATGAGAGACTTACTTTGTTTACCAAATAAAGTGGATCTAATTACATTTGCATTGTAAACATTAAATAAATGTTAAAAAGGTATTACTTTTTATTTCATTAATTAAGGTTTTAGATATGATATTCCTAAAATCATTCCGCATAAATCCGCCGGTTTTTAACAAAATGTCTGCAGATTCCGTCTGGCCCTAGTCATGACATAAATCATGAATGTGAATGAAATTTTATGCATGCTTATGACAACTGTTATTAAGTTTAATTTGCTCAGTTATGTCATTTTAAATGCAAAGGTGACATTGTTTGTAATGACAACATGACATAACCAAATACATCACAACCAGTCTTCGTCTTTGTAATGACAACTTGACATTACCAAGACAACATAACCTGTCATAAATCTGTCATAAACATGATTGTCATGAGGCATTATAGTGTAGTCATGAATGTATTTTATGATCAATTTCAATGGAACATTTTATTTGTTATCAAAATGTCTCATTATAATAAATAATAATAATAATGCATTTTATTTAAAGGCGCCTTTCTTGACACTCAAGGTCACCGTACAAGACATTAAGAGTGTCATTAAAGTGTCATTACTCGGTCAAATCATTTTTAACAGCACCATTAATATTCAATAACATTTTAACAATAAAGTTAGCTTGTACCACTGTAGTCAAGGTAATAAAAATATGAAACTGTTATAAAATTCATGACATTTATAATGGCTTCATGACAATCATGTTTATGACAGATTTATGACAAGTTTTCTTGTCTTCGCAATGTCAAGTTTTCATGACAAAGACAAGTTGTGGTGTATTTGTTTATGTCAAGTTGTTATAACAAAGAACGTCATCTTTGCAATTAAAATGATCATAAATGCATTAAAGACACTTAATGACAGTTGTTATAAGCATGCATAAATCTCATTCACATTCATGACATGTGCCATGTCATTATAAAGGTATAATTAAAGTCTTATGAACATCACTTCAAGTAAAGTGTTACCAAAAATCTTCATGGCAGACGGTCTTGCTTGCATGGTTTGTCTTCTAGATTTTACCAAAGCATGATTATATTACTTTGTTTTACCATAGTGCAATAATATATTTTTACAGTGCAATTTGCACCATAGCCTACACCACCACCAGGTGTTATGACTATACAGGGTCCATGTCATACCCAACTTTATGGGATTCATTGTGACTTTATCAGTAATTATATTATATGATGACTGCACAGTGTGTAGACGGCTCAGTTTCAGACACAGCAGCGCTCTGGATGATCTGATACCTCAGCTCTTTTCCAAACATCAGCAGATCTGTGGCGTTGTCCTTCGAGCGTTCGGCCATCTTCTCTGCCCTGTCCCGTAACTTCTGAAAACTGCTGTGGATATTTCTGATCAGCTGCCTGCTGGAGGAAAACTGACTCTGGATATCAGCTGGGAGATAATCCTACAAAATAACAAATAACAATAGCAAAGTGCAGACGATACAAATACAATATGAGAAAACACAGTATTAATTAACAACACCAGCGCTCAGGCCATTATTATTGCTCAAAATTGCATTTAAAGAGAAAAGTGTCGAGTGGTGATATATATATATATATACTTTTTTTCCGTAACATAGGATACATGAAAAATAAAGTAAAACTGAATCAAACCTTGGCCTGCGTTGCATATTTACATGTCATGAACTCATCACCCAGTTTCCTGCAAGCGTCTCTGAGTTTAGATTGGACATCCTGCAGGACATAAATATTTTATGCATGACTATAAATACTCACATTTTCATAAACCAAAAGTGCCATACCCTATGTACTTTTTAACTGTCCCAATTTAAAATGTTCCTAATTTTATTTTGGAAGGTTTCCTGCAAGGCAAGGCAAGTTTATTTACTGTACATAGCACATTTCATACACAGTGACAAATCAAAGTGCATCACATAAACAGGAATAAAACAATAATAAAATGATTAAAAACAGCTAAAACATATTAAAATGTGTTAAATCAGGTTATAAAAGAATGAAAAAATAAGAAAGACATAATAGTGTAATCTGTTGAACATAACACAGCGCTCATTCGGTAGAGGCACAGCCAAACAGATGTGTTTTAAGTCTTGATTTGAATGTGCCTAATGTTGGAGCACATCTGATCATTTCTGGAAGTTGATTCCAGCAGCAGGGGCGTAGTAGCTGAAGGCAGATTCACCCTGTTTTGACTGAACTCTTGGAATTTCTAGTAAAGATCTGAGTGATCTATCAGGTTTGTATTCAGTGAGCAATACTGATAGTGACTACTGACTACAATAGTTTTACATCCATCCAGTGTAAAAAAACAAACAAACACTTTTTGTCTAATAAAATATATTAAATCATTAGCTCTTTACTCCAAAGAGTTTGAATTGATTTGATTAGGAGACAAGCACATACCGTATGCAATTATTTTAAAATGGCCATTTTTAAGCAGAAATGGAGGTGAAACAGATACAAGAGAAAATAAAAAAGGATGATTAAAGACCAAAAAGTAGGGCAAAAACAGTACAGCATGGGAATGTTTTAGTGAAGTGGTCAACACATTTTTGGTTGGGCTGAACATATAGGCTACAGTTTGTGTGGTGCAATGATGTCAACAGCAATGTTTTCATTAAAGTCTGAAGGAATTAACAAAGCCTGTTTAGTAATTGTATTTTTAAAAAATGGCATAAATCTGTTAATTTTATTACAGATATGCACTACACAGACCTAACATCACTGATTCAGCCATTAAAATGAACGATCCACCAACATCATGCTTAAAACAAAAAAATCTGAATAATTATTGTGACAATTGGGTGCGGATATCTATCAGAAAAAAAATAGATGCGGGTGAGTGGATGATTAGTTTGAAGCAGTGAATTCAGATGACATTTGAGCTGATCTGCTTATCTCTACTGAGCAGCCCATTAACTCAATAGGAATTATGGAAAGTTGTGTAAGTTTTGCAGAAAGTTAGGCTTGGTATTGCTGACGACTCATTTCAGGAAGTTCAAAAATACATCTTTCTTTTAGGAGGCAATAACACTATTTATCACGCACTTTGACCTTTGAAACTTTTCAGATCTTTTACATTAGCAATCACAAACACATATATACAGTTGATGTTTTTTTTCTTTCTCAAATATTTCTCAAATGATGTTTAACGGAGCAAGGAATTTTTCACAGTATTTCCTATAATATTTTTTTCTCCTACTTGTTTTATTTCGTCTAGACTAAAAGCAGTTTTTAATAAAAAAAAAATCAAACCATTTTAGGGTCAATATTATTAGCCTCATTATTAGCTATATTTGTTTTCAATTGTCTACAGAACAAACCATCATTATACAGTGACTTGTCTAATTATCCTAACTTGCCTAATTTACCTAGTTAAGCCTTTAAATTGCACTTTAAGCTGAATACTAGCATCTTGAAAAATATCTAGTAAAATATTATGGTAACACTTTAGTTTAGGTCACAATTCACAGTATTAACAAACCATTAACTAACTCTACTAGCTTAATACACTACTAATTAACTGTTTATTAATAATTATTAAGGAAGACATTGGGTTTAGGTTTTGGGTAGGATTAGGGATACGACATAAGATCATACTTTATAACTACCAATGAACAGTTAATGTCATAATAATAGGCAGGTAATAAGCCAGTAGGTAATATCGTGAATTGTGACCTAAAGTGTTACCAATATTATGTGCTGTCATCGTGGTAAAGATTTAAAAAGCTGTCATTACAAATTAGTTATTGACACTATTATGTTTAGAAATGTGTAAAAAATCTTTCCGTCAAACAGAATTTGGGGGAAAAACATAAAGGATAGCTAATAATTCTGACTGTACAACTGTATATTAAATGTAATATGCAAAATAAGGAGCATTTTAAATGCACTTTTTTATATATATAAAATATTAAAATTAATCCTGTTCATCTAGAAATTCAAATTCAAATGATCAAATTCATGGTCAGAAAAAAAGTCCACACACCGAGCCACTGAAGGTGAGGAATGTTTTCACAAGCTCATCTTCAGAAAACACAGGGTGTCGCGCCACAAGATTCAGAAACCTGGCCAGAGCTCGTCTCCGGCCTTCAATGAACTCTCTCTCCGACACGGAGGTCAGCACTGCAGCAGGGGCCAAAGAACAGAGAAAAGATTAAACTTTTCCAGAAATAACAAAACACAGTCCTTCCATTAATACAACACAGCAAGGAACGTTCTGGTACTCAGTTACTATGGAAGTGCAGCTTGCTGAAGTCTGCAGAAAAACAGAGAAGGTTTACTTTTTTTAACCTTGGCAGAGTTGCTATTGTTTGTCTGGTGCTTTCCCAGATAGCATTGAATGTCACAGCTCAGTCGAAGTGGGAAGTGAACTAGACTGTAATCTACAGGTTTGATTACACAGGGTTTACAGGCTGGGAGTTTACACTGTTTAAAACATCACTTTACCTCCTTTCAGCGCCCTTTTTGGAGGCAGAGCCGGCACCACTCTGTAAGCGTATCTCTGAAGCAGAAGCTCATGGAAGACATCGAAATCACTGTATCGTCGATAAACTGTTACAGCGAAACGCTGCAAAAGAAGAGCACATAGCTGAAATAAGTTACGCTTTCAGCCTGCTTAAAACTTATTTAACTGAAAATCCATTTCGGTGGTTAGCACTGTTGTCTCACAGCAAGAAGGTCGCTGATTTGAGTCTGATTCGGTAGGTTAGCATTTCTGTGTGGAGTTGTTCTCCCTGTGTTTGTGTGGGTTTCCTTCAGGTGCTCCGGTTACCCCACAGTCTAAAGACATGTGGTATAGGTGAATTGGATAAATTAAATTGTCCGTAGTGTGTGTGTGTGTAAATGAGAATGTATGGATGTTTCCCAGAGATGGGTTGCAGCTGGAAGGGCATCCGCTGCATAAAACAAATGCTGGATAAGTTGGCGGATCATTTCGCTGTGGCCACCCCAGATTAATAAAGGGACTAAGTCGACAAGAAAATGAATGAATGAATGTTATGATTTATATATGAGATTAGATTATGTTAATTTTTGTATGTGGCTTTATGCTTTAGAATAAATCATGGAATTTACTCAATAATATTTGTAAAGGAAACATAGGCCCTATGAGCCATTTACACATATTTCAATTAATATGGAAAATAAGAGCATGTTTTTAGCAAAACTAATATTGGATTTTTTGTGTGTGCGTGGGTGTTTCCCAGTTCTGGGTTGCAGCTAGAAGGGCATACACTGCGTAAAACATATGGTGGATAAGTTGGCGGTTCATTCCGCTGTGGCGACCCCTGGTGAATAAAGGGACTAAGCCAAAGAAAAATGAATGAATGAATGAATGAAAATCTCTTTCTCGCATTCACATATATGGGTCAAAGATGAACAGAGCTTTAAAAGAAACATTTTTTTACTAAGACAAACTAACTTCAAAAACTAACTATACAGTGCATTATATTATAATACTACACTATATCTTTTGTAACATCCGGACATGCATGCCATTTGGTGCGTGTCAGAAATAAGAATAATTTGATGACCCATTAAAATGATCACAGTGCAGCACCACAATACTGATTAACTGTCAGATCAAACCTTTATACTTTGTAATTAGCCTTCAAACACTGAGTTTTACTCATTTGCCAGCAAAAACTTATATAGTGACTTTAATAACTTATATAATAAGTTAATATAATGACATTTAGTATGATCATTTATTGCTTGATATTTTTAATTATACATGTACAGGTAAGCATTAGTAAGTTCTCTTAGTTTTATTTAAGCGTATCTGTTACACTGAATGACAACAAACATTGCTTATTCTGTTTTGATATTTAGTTGTTATTATAAATATTGTTTTATATATTTCATGTCTTCCACTATGGAACTATGCATATATATTACTATGGAAACTAAAAAATATCTAAAAATTGAAAGCGTTTTATCTTAAATGCCTCTGCTGTCGTGTCAAATACATCATTTAACTTGCTTATCCTTCAATAACAGGCTTTTGGCAAGGTCTGAATTACACTGTGACATGATCACAAAACAGTCTTTGCTGAAACTTGTCAATGATCACCCAAGTTCCTTTTTTCTCTCGATTCTTTTATAAAATGTTAATGTTGAAAGTTACATGATGATGTCATAGCTCAAACAAAGTTCGTTATCTATTTTATCTCAGACAATCAAATAAACAGTTTCCTTATAATGTGACCTCTTTAGGATATTGTTTTCACATTTATGTTGGGCTGTCAACAAATGATCTCTAAAGCTGAAGTGGGCCATTTCAGTTTCAAGTGGAAAGACAAAAATTTCCCCCTCAAAACTTCCCCAAATTTTGTGTGGGTGTGTGCCATCATGCCAAAGTAACAATGACTCAACTAATAGTTGGAAAAATACTTTTTCTCTGATCTAGACTTGTGCTCATTTAATAATGCTATAATGGGCACTTCAACATACCATAAATAATTATTTATTATTAATTATTTATTCTTTTTTCCTTATATAACGCCTCCCCTGGGTTCTATTTTTAGAAAACACTGTCTTTCCACTGTTACGCAGATGATACTTAAAATTACCTGCCTTTAAAACTGAGTTTAAGTGGGTTGGAGACCCTTATGTCTTGCCTGTCAGATGTGAAAGCCTGGTTGTCTTTGAACTTTCAAGATTTGAATGAGAGTAAAACTGAACTAACTGTGTTCGGCCCATCAAATTCTTCTAGGACATCACCAGTAAATCTTGGTAATTCAAGCTTTTCTGTGAAGCCTTGGGTAAAAAAATCTGAATGTTATCTTTGATGATGGCTTGAGATTTGATAAACAGATTAACGCAGTGGATCAAATCCTGCTTTTTTCAGCTTCAACTCCAAAAACCGTCAAACCTTTTCTATCTAGAAACAAATGTTGAAAAAATAATTTATGCTTTTATTACTTTTATTACTTTTTATAACTAGGTTGGACTACTGTATCCCTATCCCGCTATCAGTTAGTTCAAAATGCTGCTGCAAGGCTTTTAACCAGTACCTAAAAACATGACCTCGCCACATCAGTCTTACGCTCTTTGCACTGGTTGTCTGTGCACTATTATGTCACTTTTAAAATTCTTCTCTTGGTTTTTAAATCACTAAATGACGTAGATCCTGTTAGACCTGTTGACTGAACATCATCCTTGTCGGTCTCGTCGGTCATCAAACCAGAGACTATTATGCACCCCTAAGTCGAGGCTGAAATGCAGGTGTGACCGTGCTTTCACAGTAGCTGGTCCTACCTTGTGGAATGCACCGCCCCTCTGGCTTAGATATTTATCAATTCTGTCTGTTTTTAATAAGATTTTTGATTTAGCATTTTAGCAGTATTTTATATTCTTTCTCTTTGTGATTTGTATTATGCAGCACATTGGTCAACCTTTGGTTGTGTTTAATAGTGCTATATAAATAAAATTGACATTGACACTGACAAAACTTTTAGAATGTCTTTTAAGAATATTTAGTGGTATATTCTTCATGTTAATTTGGCCAATGAATTGCCTTAAATACTGATTGAAAAACTTTTTTTTTTTACTTTAACATTAAAGTTTGCATGATTTGCAAACGGAATATTAAATAAGGGGCTGGGATGACTTTTTTGTGCAAGCTAACAGTAATAGGGGAATGTTTAAAATATTGTGGCTGAAGCCATCAAACTGATGTCAACAGAGACGAACCGCCACTCCAATTGTGGAAAAAATTGGTCACATTTTAAAGATTACCTAAATAAAATTGTATTTTTAGTGGAATAATTTTCAAGCATTAATTGTTCACGTAAAGAATAACACTGTGTGCGCTACCAAAGTAAACATTGTGAATTTTTATTTGCCTTAATTTATAATTTCTATATCTAGCTATCTCTTATTGCTGATGTTAGTTAACATACTATTAAGATAGAAATAGAGAAAGAGAGAGAAAGCTATGCTTATGATGACAGATTAGCCCATGTGAAGCATTATGATAACATCACATGATGCAAATCACACACCAGACAATAAGTGTGTATTGACAACTCGATGCTTTGCACACCAGACGAGCGCATTCTTTTTGCGAATACTTTAAAGTATTTTAATGTAAGTGTATGGAGATGACGCTCTGTGCTGTGGTGGGAATTTGAACACTGCCCTGAGTGGCCAAAATGTGCAGCACCACAGAATTTTGTAACATTTGCTTGAATTTGCATTAAATTCAGCAATCACAAAATCACAAAATCCTGGAGGAGTCTGGTGACTAAATATGTAGGTTAGTGTATTCTCCATTCAGCTGTTTTGTTTCATTCAGCTTCCTGTTTCATTAAAGATATAACAATCTATTATGGCTCAGAACAATGTTTTGTGTCTATTTTTAACTTTTGTGGCAATCAGCCACAATACACAGAAAGAAATTATTCATTGGATTTACAAAATTGTATTAAAGTAACTGGTTGCAAACAATGAATATGGGCTGAATTAAAACAAACATATTAAATCGAACATTACTAAATTTAATTTGTTTGTTTAGATTCAGCCTATATATATATTCTATATAACCAGACACCTTAAAAAATAGTGTAAATCCAGCTAATCCTTTTTTCAGTGTATAAAATACATCCAGGATTACTTTCGTACAGCTTCAGCAATTAATGGAAAAAGAATATCAATGGCAAAAAAGGTTTGTAAACTTGTATGCTGAGCCTTTTAATGCTGCCTCTAAACCCACTCACCTCACTGGTGACCTGATACTCCACATGTTTAAGAAACAGACCCTTCTTCTCAGGAGTGAGCTCAATTTTGATGGTGTCCTTCTTCAACAGCTCTGCCAGGGTCGAAGACAAGATGAGAGGACTGTCCTGAACAGTCTGCATCTTCAAACTTTGCAGTTCCTTCGGCTCGCCCAGCTGAGGCTTTGGAAAATCTTTAAAAACATAACATATGGCAGAGAATGTATTTAGAAAGATGTGACTGACTATACAGTACGCACAGACAGATTACAGAATCATAGTTTATGACTTTTAAGTAAGATGAGATGAGATGCTTTTTTTGTAACACCACAGAAATAACATGTAATTATGGAAAGGACACAAGGAATGACTGAGAATGAAAGAAAAACAAGGGACAACGTTGAGCTATGTGGCAGAAAGCATAGATTTCTGTGGTTTGTGTGTCAGATTTAGAAAACAATAACATGATTCTGCATAAAAACAGAGTTGTCTCAGCAGATTGAAACCTAGAGTCTTTGCTTTTGTTTGGTGGTGTGCAAAAAAAAGAGAAAAATGTTTCCTTGCCATTTCAGAGAGATGAGCATTTGGCATGGAATGGACAGGAAACATGGTCTTGCTTTGAGGAGAAAACAGGAAATATGACTTTTTAAAGTGCACAGTCAACTGTCATACTGGCAACACCTGAAACAACACAAGAGCCCCTTATTGTATAGAAACTTTAACCCTTCAGGGCTTTTACTAGAATTGTATGTAATGAAGAACACTCCTTCAACACGACCTTTTTTCAGGAGAATGTTAAAGGGAGAGTTCACCCAAAAAACGTCTTTATTCATTCAACCTTCACATGTTCAAAACCTATGCAATATTTTTATTGTGTTATACACAAAAGAAGATATTTTGAAGAATGCTGCAACAATTATTTTTTAAAAATAGTCTTTTTGTGTGTTTAACAGAAGAGAGAAACTCATAAAAGTTTAAAACCACACGAGGGAGGGTAAATGATGAGGTAATTTAGATTTTTGGATGAACAATCCTTTTAAGAATCTTTTTATAGCGATTCATTTAATCCAAGTTGACGGTTACCTAGACTCAAAACAAATAAATGAAATAAAATGAAACAAATACACATATAATTAACACAAAATGAATACCCTGTGCCAAATTAGAGGTTTGCAATTTTGACAAACTATAAAATCTTTTGGTATATTTTGCTGCTCATGTTTTGGACTCTTTTCATACCACTCACTGCACACCATCAACATGTAGCATGCACTGCACTTTAATCAATCCATACTTAAAACAGTACTGCCTACAACTACGTGTACACCTATTCACATATTCATCGTCATTGCAATTGTACATAGTTTTGTTTCCTTTTGGGAGTATGTTGTTGTATGTTGTATTTTGCACTGTGTGTATTTTGCACTGTCAGTATTTTTGCACCGTCGTTGTTTTTGCACTTTCTGTATTTTGCACTGTCGTTGTATTTGCACTATCTGTATTGTGCACTGTCTGGAGCCAGCACCTAAGTTTTTCACTCATCATAGCACACGTACTGCTGATGATGTGACAATAAAAGTGATTTGATTTGATTTGGCTTGTTTAGGCCTGTCTTGGTTAAATATGACAGTAAACAACACCAGTAGATGCCAGCACCAATCAAGTCTCTGTGATTTACAGACGCATTCATTCAAATTATTTATTCAAAACAGCTGATTTTATTAAATGAGGCACATAGTTGTCTTCATAAATGATGATTCAAAACATGTATCTAGAAAAGATTAGTCCAGAACGTGTTGCATTGTTGCTCTGTTGCTCTTGCTAATTATTCTTTCAGAAAAAACTGCAGCTACTGTTCCTTTTGTCAATCAAGCACAAAATTGCAAAATATGACAAGGAATATACTATAAGTAGGCCCACGCGGAATCTGCGCACGCAGAATACCGCAGATCATCATTGAGTCTATTTACTTGTGTAAATTTGTGTACATTTATATTTATTCATTTTTTTTATTTAAGTTCAGTAATACTACTGACTAATATGAAAATATTCATATGATTTATGTACAATACAGTGTGTAAAGTACTATTTTCTGTCTTTTAGTAGAGATTTTATATGAAAGACTTGCTTTGTTTACCAAATAAAGTGGATCTAATTGGATTAGCATTGTAAACATTAAATAAAAGTTAAAAAGGTATTACTTTTTTTCATATATTAAGGTTTTAGTTATGATACTCCCAAAATCATTCCGCATAAATCCGCCGATTTTTAAGAAAATGTTGTGCAGAAATAGCAAAAAATGTCCACAGATTCCGTCTGGCCTTAACTGTAAGTAAAGAAACACCTGCAGAGCAAATAGTATGTTGATTTGTTTAACATTACAATGGTTATACTTTAGTCATAGTTCTAAAATAAAACTGACTTATTAACAATTTAATACCTTCTAAACATATTTACAACAGTAATACATAGCTTCTTACTTTAATATGCACATACAGGAACACCACACATATAAAAACAGATTTTTTAAAGAATAAACAAAAGATTACATATAACTTTTTGAACATAACCCAGACTAAAATGAACTTATTCACCACCACTTTTCTGATTATTCTTCTTATTCTTCTGCAATTACACAATTACAATGTTATGATATAATGCAAATATAGCGCACAACCCTAGAACAACTTATATTTAAAAAAGTAAACAAAGTTACACTTCAAATCTTTTTTTTTTATTTTGGCTAAAATTCTATATTGTTCTACTGAACAAAAATGTAGTCATGGATACTGGATGGTCTGAGGTGAATGAATGGTGCATTTTGATTTTTGTGAACTATCCCTTTAAGCTTATCTCTTGTGCAAATCATTTAAAACCGATTATGACAGAAAAATGCTTGCATGTAAATCATTTGGGAAAGCGTGTAAGAGTGCCATACAAAATCACAAGACACCCTGAACAGAAGACAGCTTTATGGAGACGAACTGAGGTTACTGACTTCATAATGACATCTGATTAAGCTACACATTTACAAGTCAGCTGAGGAATCTGCTTGTGCTTACCTTGTATGAAGTTCTCCAGCAGTTTGGGACTTGGTGGTTTTCCTTGTTGGGCGAGGGCAATTAGAGCCAGAGCTTTATATAGCGATACTTTACTTAGGAATCCATCACTGCTGTTCACATGTTCGAGAATCTAAAATGGAGATATCATTGAGTCTTTGCAGGATAGGTAATGCTTCCACAGGCGAAACCATATCCTTATCCAGATTTAAATAATGTTATTTAGATAACTACCACCTACAGTCATTCTAACCAATAATGACCTGTAATCCTGGAGTAAATCTCACCTGGTTTTGAACAGAGATGGGGAGAGATGTTCTGGTGAAAATTCTCTGAAATACATTTACAGGCACTCGTTCGTCACTTGTGGAGGAGAGGGCTTGATGTACTTCACGATAGTATGAGGGGACGGATCCTACATTCAGAAGAGCATTGTTATTACAAATTAATTAACAGAATAAAAATAAAAAATGGGATCTTTTCCATTTCGTGTACTGTGATTTGTGAACGCACTGATCTATTCATTTTTGTTCCAAACATGCTGATTGCTGAAACACTGGCAGGATGTTGTAGTTGCACAATTTGTACATTTCTATTTTTAATAACCGAGTTGGATAGGTTCTCATAAGCTTTTCAAATGTAAACAAATAGGAACACGTATACAAAAATAAAATGACATGAAATACGATGTTCACCATCATAAGCATATGTTGATTTTTTAAATAAAATAATTTAATATATTTTTTTAGATTTTAACTACTAACTAAAAATAGACGGGCAGTTTCTAATGCTAATGATTCAAAATAAATTTAAAGAACAAAGATATGTTAAATTCCAATTAGTTTCCAATCAATCATAAATATTTACATAACAAATCCTTGTACTGTATGTCATTTGAACAGTTTTTTTTCATTTAACCTTAGTTTTTTTTTAGTTGTTATTAGTTGTGATAATTAACTGTGTCATGCAAACTGCTTACATTTCAAATCAATCCATTACTAAAACATTCTCATTTAATAGGCTTCTTTCATTCATTTCAAAATATTTACTATTTTCATCATGTTTGGCATATAGAAAAAATACTTGATATAAATATAAATTCTAATATAAATATACTGTATATATATTTTCCTGCTATTTGCATTTAAGTATTGCTGGTCAAATTATGTGGAGATATAGTCATGGGCGTCCTGTATTGGTCTATGTGTGCTTTTTCAATTGACGCTCGAACACTTTACTATACGCTCCCATTAGTTAATGTTAGTTAATGTACTAACATGAATAAACAATCAACAATACATATATTACACTATGAATTCATCTGGTAACGTAAGTTAATGAAATTATAGTCATCCATTAAAAGTCCTTGTTAACTCACAGTTCATCAATTAAAATCAACAAACACAAATGTGGACTTTAAAACTGTATTAGTAGTAAATTTTGAACTATGATAAACACATGTTGTACATGCACTGTTTAGTTTCAGTTCATGTTAGTAAATGCATTAACTAACATAAACTAATGGAACCTTTATTTTAAGTTGTAATTGTGAAGTGTGACCCCCAAAGGTTAAAAAATATGTTTTATTAGTCTCCAGAGTAACATTCAACCTATAAGGATGGATGTATAGCCTATACTGACTGATATTGATTATTTCACTGACTTTTGTTCCATGAAAAAAAAATATATTGTCCATCTGTTTGTGATTGTATATGCAAGGACTTTCTGGATGGATATGAAATGTCTTATTTTTTCTTATAATTTATTATTCTTAACTTCTTAATCAATCTAAATCAAAATTTGGAAAACATTATTAATCAAAAAGCAAAGAAGACTTACAATATTTTTCAGGATTATAAGATTTTTAGATTGATAAGATTTTTAGATTGATAAGATTATAAGATTAAATATTATAGCATAATTCTGTAGCCTATGTTATATATATATATATATATATATATATATATATAACATAG
>CAIGQQ010034267.1:4015702-4030949 GCA_903798035.1 Danio albolineatus
TATATATAAGCCTATTGACTGAATACAACTGATTGTGTGATAAAAATTACATCTGTGAAAGATCGATACAAGGTTGACATAGCCTACAAATATTACATTTTAAGTCTATTTTGTATCATTATTTATCTCTGACAACTTAAATAACCGGTAATTTAGTCACTAAACAGGTGAAACCAGTGGAACAGCAAAGGGTAATAAAAGCAATAGGACGAATAGAAACACGAAGAAAAGGTAACACATTTCGGTGGCGATTTTTAAGAACTACAACAGCGTCAAGAAAAACAATTCGGTCAAAGTCAAAAAGTTCAAATATAGAGATAAATAAAACAGACAAAATGACAAAAACTGTACGATATGTTTCTGAAATTGTTGTATTTTGTATTCCTTACCTTCATTTATGTCCCCTGCCATAGTTTAGCTGTCATGTGAGCGCGATGGCACGTCCATGTGATTTCCTGCAGAAAAGAGCAGGAATGTCCTTCTTAAAGTTGTAATGATGTGGAAACACATGGTGAAGTGTATGACAGAGCGAGTGGGCGGAGCTTCGTATTCAACAAGCTCTTTGAGGACAAACTGTGGGACAAGCACTACTTTCACACGGCATTATTTACAGACCGATTTTTTAAAATTAATTAATTCATTAATTATTTATTTAATAAATAAATAAAGTCAAAATTTTATAGAAAATGAATGCAATCATTTTTATTTCCACATTTACCTTCATCATTTACTCACCCTCAAGTGGTTAGTTTTTTTGTGATTTTTTTGTTAGTTTGTTTGTTTTCTGTTAAACACAAAAGAAGAATGTTCAAAAATGTAATGAAATAAAAATGCTAATGATTTCAAATCAGTGTTGCATAGGCCTATGTTAATTCATACTTTCATTCATTCATTCATTTTCTTTTCGGCTTAGTCCCTTTATTAATCCGGGGTCGCCACAGCGGAATGAACCGCCAACTTATCCAGCATTTGTTTTACGCAGCGGATGCCCTTCCAGCCACAACCCATCTCTGGGAAATAATTCATACTTTATCATATTATTTTAATGTCATTCATTCATTTTACTTCGGCTTAGTGCCTTTATAAATCTGGGGTCGCCACAGCGGAATGAACCGCCAACTTATCCAGCATATGCTTTACACAGTGGATGCCCTTCCAGCTGCAACCCATTACTGGGAAACACCCATACACTTTCACACACATACACTACCGCCAATTCAGTTTATTCAATTCACCAATAGTGTGCATATCTTTAGACTGTGGGGGAAACCGGAGCACCCGGAGAACACAGGGAGAACATGCAAACTCCACACAGAAATACCAACTGACTCACCCATTTATTTATTTATTTATGCTCACTAGTGTTCAAAAATTCAATATGCAAGAACATGAACAATTTTATGTTATTGCAATCCGACGAAGAAACTTTGAATTTGTTTTCACTCTTCCCCTTTCGGTCAATATGGTCTGTTGAAGACCAAAAATAAAACCCAAAAAACATTCTGGGAATCCACCCTGACGTTAAGGAACTACTAAAATTAAAGCTCAGAGGTCATTACAAATTACTGATAAAAAAATAATGAAGTACTGTCTGTTGGAAAAGCCAGTTCATTAAAATACATCAATGAACAACATTTTTAACAACATTTATTAACAACTTTATTAACGACATTAATAAAGCTGAGGTCACTATATGTTAGACCAAAGTCATATTGTAATAAACCTATAAAGGGTCATAAGGAGACTGGATTAATCATTTCTTGATAAATGTACCTTTATTCACACTGCATCACATTTCCAGTAAGACTTGAACTGCTCACATACTGTTGACTAATTATCATCACATAATTTTACTAGTGCACCTTAAATGCCAATGCTCATATTGACTTGCAAGTGATAGTTGATGAAAGTTTATAATTTTCCCACTTTGTCTGCTGTGGAAGTGAAAGCGTAAAGCCATTTTTTATTATTAAACTGTTACTAAACACTAAACCTAACTGTTCCCTGCTGTAGTAAATTTGCATTGCTATATAGATTTGTGTTTATTACCACAAATTTAACAGTGTTATTTTACATTTTATTGTTATTGCTACGGTATATGGCAATGGAATGATGCAAATTGCAAAATGAAAAAAAAGTTCATTCACAAAGGTTAATAATTTCACTACATCAGTTGCATTTGTAAGAAACTGTTGACATTGATTGATTGGTTGATTGGTTGATTGATTGATTGATTGATTGATTGATAAGTTGGGATGATTTATTTGATTTTTGTTGCTTTGTGTGTGTTTCCTCTGGGTGCTCCGGTTTTCCCCACAAGTTCAAGGACATGCGCTATAGGTGAATTGGGTAAGCTAAATTGTCAGTATAGTGTATGTGTGTGAATGGGTGTATGGGGGTTTCCCAGTGATGGGTTGCAGCTGGAAGGGCATCCGCTGTGTAAAACATATGCTGGATAAGTTGGTGGTTCATTCCGCTGTGGTGACGCTATAGATTAATAAAGGGACTAAGTCGAAAGCAAATAAATGAATGAATGCTTGTGTGTTTTTGTGTGTGTGTGTTTCTGTGTGTGTTTCTCACAGACAAAGTGGCAGAATTCAAATATTTATTTATACTGCATGAAAAAACAGCAGGACAGCACAGTGGCTCAGTGGTTAGCACTGTCGCCTCACAGCAAGAAGGTCGCTGGTTTGAGTCCTGGCTGGGTGAATTGGCATTTCTGCGTGGAGTTTGCATGTTCTGCCCGTGTTCGTGTGGGTTTCCTCTGTGTTCTCTGAGTTTCCCCCAAGACATGCGATGTATGTAAATTGAATAAACTAAACTGGCCGTAGTGAATGTGAGAGTGTATGGGTGTTTCCCAGTACTGGATTGCAGCTGGAACGGCATCCACTGGATAAGTTGGCGGTTCATTCTGCTGTGGTGACCCCTGATGAATAAAGGGGTAAGCCAAAGGAAATTTAATGAATGAAAAAACAGCAAACTGAAATGTATATTTATATAACATTTCCTATGTTTTCAGACCATATATATGGAGAAATATATATATATTTTCATGTATGTTTATATTCATGTACACTTACAACACCCCTATGACATATGCTGATGAAGTATAATAAATTTTAAGTGATCTCTTAGTTTTTCAGAACTGTAGGGTTATATCATGTGGCCCTGTACCACAAAACTAGTCTTAAGTTGCACACAGCCAAAAATACACAGTCTGAGTAAAAGAATTAAGTTCTCAGCAATGCATATCACTAATCTAATGATTTTTCCCATAAAAATCATTAGATTAGTGATATGCATTGCTGAGAACTCAATTTAGACAGCTTTAAAGGAATAGTTCACCCAAAAATGAGAATTATATCATCATTTACTCACCCTTTACTTGTTTCAAACCTTTATGAGTTTCTTTGTTCTGTTAAAGACACAAAAAATATATTTTGATAAATGCTGAAAATCTGTTCCACTGGCTTCAATTTTATTTGTTGCTCATATGAAAACAAGAGTTCTTCAGAGAATCATCTTTAAGGTTCAACAGAATAAATCTGAAGGTTTGGACAAAAATTTAAAGTCACTTAGTGAGTATTTTTTTTCTTTTTGTGTGAACTCTCCCTTTAACTCCGCTTTCTCCCTTTATTTTCTCAAAATTAATATTTTTAAACCTTAGATTCCAGATTTTCAAATAGTTGTATGTTGTCCAAATATCGTCCTATCCTATCCTAATCAGTGGAGAACGTATTTGTTCAGCTTTTTTGTGTACACATCACATATAACAATATCTCTCACAAATTGGTGTAATATTATATCTGACCACTAGATGTCCGCATTCCCAACGCTTATCTCAAACCCTGGTAAATAATTCTCCAGTCTCTCTCAGCGTGAGTTTGTTACAGTGGGCATCGGTCTCTCTTTCTCTCCCCTTCACCAACACTGGATTACAGCTCATCTCACCGAGTTTTGTCGGCAGGGAGGAGTCGCGTGGCGCCCACTAACCCACACACGGACATTTCGACTTCATAAACCCCTTTCCCCGGTCATTTAGGACTAATAAGGACGAAAAGACGGATGAATGGGAATGACGGAGCCGCAGACAAACGCTTGGCACTAATCTCGGCCAATGACTGACATCAAACAGGGGGAGATCCATCTCAAAACTGGCTGGCGTTGAAAGCACCCCGATGATTGAGTCTTGGATTTAGGAACGGGTTCAGCTTTGAATGCATGCACATCTCAGGGTGAATCGTCTGCATGCGCTTAGTTTTAGTGTCTCTAAACAATAGGCAGTTTGGAGAGAGGAAGTAGGAGCTTGTTCATCACGCTTCCCTTGTGTATTTCTGTCAGCCGGTAGGAACAAGGAAGCTCAAGTCTTGTTTCATACCGTTCAAATCCTTCTAACGATTAGCTCTCTGTTGGTGTAATTGCCTCGTTTTACTTCACCACCTTTCGGTTTCACTCTGGGGACTGCTGGAGCTTCGAAACAATCGCTTGTAGCTTCGTATCACTATGGATGTATGACAACAGATCAATATTTTCCTGTCAAGTGTAGCGTTTTATATCATTTTCAGTCTAATGACATTGTTTAAAGCCAAGTTTTGAACTTCCTGCTTCAGTTTCTGTCGGCTCGGAGTATTATTGTCATAAAGATAATGGCAGCCGTCGTGAATTACTCTCCTCCATGGTGGGTTAACCTGCTGCACAGACTGCCTCACTTCAATCTCCAATTTGAGCAAACCAGCAGTGATTTTCGCCCAGAGGACTGGTCCTACCAGCAGGTAAGTTTATGCATATGTAACTGGTTAATACAGCACCACGTGCAAATGAAAGGACATGTTGGAAAGGTACATAACAGCCAGTGCTCCTGACATTCATCACTAAAGCACCATGACTTCGCTTTATACCTGTGCAGTAAGCTGTTTATTTTACTTTACCAGACATAAATTGGCTTGTTAGTTTGTATATTTTGTTCATATTTGTTTTCAAAAATCAAAACCAAGCTTTGTGTATCCTCCTAAAAAGCTGGAACTGGATATTGCTGTAGCTGTGAGGCATTTCTTGTTGTCTAATTACTCCACTTTATCCATTTGCTGCTTTCTGCCACATGCTGAGAGATAGATCTGTTAAAGTTCATATTTATAGTCCAAGGCATAAAGTGTTACTTCACCCAAAAATGAAAATTCCCAACCCCCTGAAACTTCACTTCACTTTGTTACTGCACAGTTATCTTGAATGCGCACAATATACTGACACCGAGAAACTTTTGAATAACTGTTTATGTTTTGTGTGGACAAAAGTATTCATAAACAATACGTTTAGTCTTGGTTTGCTTAGTGTATACAAAGTGATTAGGATGGAATATAAAGATTTGAAATTTAAAGAAAATATTTTGTCATTCTTTTATTTTCCTTCGGCTTAGTCCCTTTATTCATCAGGGGTCGCAGCAGAGTGAACCCCCAACTTATTAAGCATATGTTTCACACAGCAGATACCCTTTCAGCTGCAACGTAGTACTGGGGAACACCCGTACACTTTCACATTCACACACACACACACACTACGGCCAGTTTAGTTTTTTCATGTCTTTGGACTGTGGGGGAAACCGGATCACCCAGAGGAAACCCCCTCAAACACGGGGAGAACATGCAAACTCCACACAGAAATGCCATCTGAGCCAGCTGGAACTCGAACCAGCGACCTTCTTGCTGTGAGGTTACAGTCACAAAAATATTTAGTGAATAAACTTAAGAAATATTTAAAACAAATGCTTTGTGGCCAGTTAAAGTTGTTCCCAGATGCCCGCTAAATAGCATTAAACTAACATCAGAATAATGAAACTGGAATTGCTAACTCATTTCCAAGATTTTCTCTGTAAATATGGTGTTCATACTGTTGTTCACAAATATATACTTTTCATTTACAATACAACAACATTTCAGTAGTATTTTGTGGTTGTGGTGAAATCAGAAAAGCACCTAATGTGCATTTTTAATCAACATATTGTAAAGATTAAAAGCCAAATATTTCCAGTCAAAATTATTAATTGAAAGCAACTTTCCTGTTTGAAAGTACAAACTATACAGGGGGACCTAAATGGACCAAAAATTCCTGCTTTTTTTTGGTCACATTAGAGGACTAAAACAAACTGTTCAGTTCACCTGAAGAGGGAATTGGTAGCTTGTCTCCTAATGAGATTACACAGATCTTCTTTTTATGTGCACATTTTATGGTTTCATTAAACGCTCATTCGGTCTTTATAATGAATGTATCATTGTCGTTGTTAATCTGTGCATCTCTTTAATGCTAAACACACACATGCATGGCTGCTAAAGGTATAGTAGGTAGACTTCCTATAAACAGCCTTTGAACTACTTGGCTTGTATTTCATCATGCGACAACAGATGGCCTACAGACAAGCCAGAAGTGCCATAAGCCTGGTCACAATACGTCTAATCAAAGCTTCTTAAATCAAGTTTGGCCTTCACTGTTATTCATTTTATGGAGTCTTGGGTTAAACCAGTTGCGAGCTTGGAATACTAATGTAGAGAAGCCTCGATTTTTGCCTGACCATCAGCATCAGCTCAAGCAAATGTAGAGTGTATGTTTTGAATGACAAATTTGGTCATTTGAATGAAATTGAGAGGTCCATCTTACCACATCGTCATCTAATCATTTGGTATAGATAGGTGTGCTGTTCATAGGCATGGGCTGGTATAAGTTTCAGATCGTATGATAACCTTGGATACCATGTCACAGTTTCACGGTATCACGGTATTGTGATTACTTCTTTAAATAGGGCTGTGCAATTAATCGCAATCACAAACAAATCGCTGTTTAAGAACACACAATTTCGAAATCACGTAAGGCGTAAATTGTATCTATTAATTTATTTAGATTTTTGTTCACGTTCTTGTCCACATGATTTTAATATGTTAACCAATCAGAGCTGACACAGCACACCGGGCAATTACAGCTAAGCTGAGCGGGAGAAATATGTTAATCAATCAGAGCTCACCGAATAGAACCGAATAGGTGGTTTTGATTTAGGTTTTTATTTATTGTTATGACTGGAATTGAGGTTAATTAATCTTAATTTATTTTATATTGTCTGTTTTAAAGACAATTTTACTACAGTTTTATTTATTAAACTTAATACTATGCTATTTCATTGTGAAATGTTTTGTAATGCACTTCTTGTGCACTGAATGCATTTACAATGCGTGTATGTAGCTTGTTTTAAATAGTAAAAACAGTTGCCAAAATCGCAAATAAAATCGCAATCGCGATATTCGTTCAACAAATCGCATCATGATTATTTTGTCTATATTGCACATCCCTACTCTAAAGATATTTAACACAATATCTTTCATTTTAGGAAACATTTATAATATTTTGAAACAGTAAACATCTCAAGCCAAATAATTAAAATAATTGACTTCTGCTATCTTTATTAGATATTTCTTTAAACAGATTTCTTTACAAAAGATTTAAAAAGAAATCACATAAAAGATAAACCTTACATATACCTTAAGAATGGTATAACTGAAAATTTTAGCAGTTTTAAAACCTTGACTTTTCCAAACTGCGGTAAACCATGAAACCGGTTAACATACCATGCCTAGTTGTTCAGCATGATTTGGCATTTTATTAATAGTCAGAACTAGGCTTGGGCGGTATCCAAATGTTGATATCGTCAAACCTCCTCCCTATTTTACCCCGGTATATGGTATTGCCGTGAATACTAAATAAATAATGATGTAAGGCTCAGACAGCATCATCAAACTATTGGTTTGTGACCAAACCGTTCAGAAACTGAATGCCAAACACTAATACTGAAACCATAACAAAATAACATGCACAACAATATTAACAACTTTTAGAATTTAAACTTTTATTTAATATATTTTTTTCGCCAAGTAATTTGTCACAGCATCAGTACAGGTTTTCCAACAGACACTGTCCCTTTTAAACCTTTATGTAGCACAATTTGCAAATTGCCTCATTCATATTTACTGCCTCTCGCTTCTCATTTGGTCGAAACCTGAAATACTGCCAAAGTTCAGAAATTTTGTCCTATTTCAGGACCAGGTCGCTTGGTACGCAACTTGCCATCTTTCCCCACCTCTCTTTCTCCTCCATGCTGTCCCATGATGACAACCATACATACGCATGGCATTAAATAATTTATATGCAATATTCAATCCTTGTCTCCTATATGAGTGCGTTGTTTTTTATGACGGTATAACAGTATTGAAACTGATACCGTTGCTATTTTTAGATACTACGTTATACCATATTACCGTATTACCGCCTAAACCTAGTCAAGACTCTGGATCAGGGTACTTTCATTGGCCATCATTACTAAACATTACTGTGTCCAACTAGAATTAACATGTCTCTCTTTTGTGCGGATTTCATTGAAAACATCTCGAGCAGATTCAGTCCCATGAGCGCTTACACCAGGGGTGGGCAAACCCGATCCTGGAGGGTCGCTGTCCTGCACAGTTTAACTCCAACTCTAATCAAACACACCTGCTTATAGATTTTTAGTGATCTTGAAGACACTTGATTAGCATGTTTAGGTGTGTTTGATTAGTGTTGAAGCTAAACTGTGCAGGACAGCGGCCATCCAGGACCGAGTTTGCCCACTCTTGGTTTACACCATGTAATTAGTAGATTCACTGTTGTCCAGTTGTAATTAAAATGTTGAAACTAATCTTAATACCAAGTGTAAACGGGCCCTTTGATGAAGTCATTCAGGGTGAACAAAATGACTGATAAAATAATGGAGTAATTTTGCTAATCATATTTTGTCTACATGTGATTCAGGTATTGTAAACATCCACTGAATCACCGTAACGTGTTTTGTTTGTTGGTTAACTGTTTCTAATTTAAAAATCATTACTTAAGTGTCTAGACATTTTATTAGGGCTGCCGTAGATGTTTGCATGATGATGAGTATCGCTTCTCTTTCAGCTAAAATGTAGAAGTGAGAAACGGTTTATTTAAACAGAGCAGTTGCAAGTGTAAAGGGATAGTTCACTTTCGTTTACTCACCCTTCGTTTGAGTTTTTCTTTTGCTGAACACAAAAGAAGATATTTTGAATGAATGACTGGCACCTATTGACTTCCACAGTATTTTTATTATTATTATAGAAGTCAATAGCTTCAACCAGCATCTTCAAAATATCATCTTTGTGTTCAACTGAAGAAATAAACTATACAGTGAGGTAATTTTCTGTGAGTTTTTCTCTTTTAAAGCTTAATCTTAAAGCTTAAGACCAACTTGAAGCTTGATCCCAGTTTTCTGGCTTGTAGTTTCTTAAACCTTGTAAAAAGTTGTTCAGGAAAGCAGCTGAGGTGAAGCGCACAGGTGAAGTTGCTGAATTCAGTGCTTTTGGGTCATAAAACCCGAGATAGACTGTCAGCTGTTTGAAGATATGCTTCACCGGTGACTTTAAAACCAGGAGCTCTCAAAGAATGTCTTAAAACAGCATGACAAACGTAGACATAAGCACGCAAGATTTAGATGAAGCAAAGATTTTCTGTTTTTACAGTTGTGCTATGGAGTCTATCCCCCTCCTGTCAAATGGCAATACTGTCAGTTGTGCATATAACATAAACTGCAGAGGAAAGTCTGATCTAACATAGGTTTTACTTTGCAGGTGTCTATTTGCAGCACATATGCTTAAGGAATTTAATAAAAATATGATATTTTAAAATCGAAATCTGGATAATAATCAGCTAAAGAGCAAAGTGTTTGGTAGATTTGAGACAAAGTGTTTTTGGATCGTTTTAAGTGTAATATTATTTCTATATCTTTGTTTTAGCAAGTACCAACCCAAACCGCCACTGATTTGAAATTAGTTCACAAATAAACCCATAGTTTTGTATGCATGTGATAAATGGCACACTTTTTTAAACTTAATTGTTTGCAAAGTTTTAGTGGGAGAGTGAAAGACAGTGTAGTGGAGAAGCAGAAAGACTCAAAGGGTTAGTTCACCCAAAAATTACGCTTGTCATCAATTTCTCGCATTCATGTCATTCCAAACCATTGAGGACTTAATTTACCCTTTGAACACAAATTGATGAAATATAAGAGCTCTGACCTTCCACAGAAAGTTAGCATCTTCAAAACATTTCGTGCGACTTCATTGATTTAAATGTTTTTTTTTTTAGTTTATTAGTTATTATTAATATGTTTGCAGCTCATCATGTCATGGTGCTCTTGTGAATGTGCACCATGAACTGATGCTAAATAGAAGAAATTATTGAACATATCTTTTTGTGCACACAAGTGCTCACACACCTTCATAAAATTAGAGTTGAAGTACGGTTGGCTTTGCTGCAAAATATAATGAAAGAAGAATAGTGGTGGATGGAAGAGTTACAGTTTATAGTTGGCAAAAGTATCGACAACTTCAGTACAGGTCAGTACTGAAATTTAAAAAACACATCAATTTCCTGCAAACATCGGAGCACTGTTGAATTTGTTCGTAAACAACATTGGTTGGCAATTGTGTTGAAGTGTTCAACAGATCAAGTTTTTCTACTCTATATTGATGTTCACCAAGTGCGAACATGGTTCCAGTGGAGGGTTTCAAAGCTTTGATAGGCACTTAAGTCGATACTTTTGACAAACCCTAGTATATAGGTGTTGTGGCTTGTTAAATTTGCAATATATTGAACGCAATGCGATGTGAATTGAAGTATAATATCATAACAAATAGTTAGGAAATAGGTATTTTCTTTTTTTTTTCATGCAATATTAATATAAAACATAAATAATTTCTAAAAAGTCCTAAAAGACTTTTAAATCTAGACAATTTGACAAACCATTCACCATTAAGTCATACACATTTCAAAGAGACAGGATGTTCGAGCAGCTTGTACTAGCAGCCTGTTCTCTGCAGCATTTGTCTTCTAGTCCAAGCACACATAGTGAATGATAACAGACAGCACAGCTGAGGATGGGGGGAGAGAGAGAAAAAGGGAGAGAGAGAGAGAGAGAGAGAGAGAACACCTGCTGTCCATTTGAATGGCGCTTGTTCACAGGATTGGCATTAACTAAAGATGTCATTTAGTTTGGCCACTAGTTAGGGGTTAAGCTCACTCCTGATGTCCCACTTGGGGTTTCCTCCAGGCACTTATGTGTGAACTTTGTCCTACTTTTAATTTCATTACTTTCCAATGGTCTGTTTCCATTAAAAAGAACAAAGGCACCTTTGTTTTTAGCACAGGATCATTATTTATTGATGCCGCTGCCTGAATATTCAGTTGTTGGTGACTGCTAGGCTTGAGATGACAGGTTATTAATGCTGCACAGCAGACTGTTAAGAAATGCAAAATTGCAAATGTATGTACTGGAGAGAGTTTTGCTAATGAGTTTAAGGCACCTTTAATGCAGGATGTCACTGCTTCAGCTATTCCTGTGTAAATATGACAATATGCATTTATATTCACTTGTAGTTGAATCTTAAGTGTACCTTTGAGTTAAACATTTCACGTTATTAATTTAGGGCTTTAATTTGTTTTGATTACTATGACTTTGTAGAAAATTATCATTATTATTATTATTATTATTATTATTAATAATAATAATAATAATATTAATAATAATAATGATTACAGTTTAGTTGAATGTGTCTTAGAAATATGTCAGTAGAAAGAAATAAGTAAATGTTAAATAAAACTAATTAAAAATCATGAACTTTAAAACAGTAGTGTATATAGCTGCATGATTCTGGCTAAAATAAGAATCACAATTTTAATTTATTAATTTATTTTTTGCTGAAAATCAAAATCACAATTTTCTCACAATTCTGTAGATGTCAAATAACATGAATATTATAAAATAAAATAAAATAAAAATAAAATAAAAATAAACATAAAATTAACATGACTAGGCTATAAGTATTGTTTTTTTCGCAAACTTTGTAAAACAACTATGGCCTGGTTTATACTTCTGAATAGAGGGATCGGCATGACCCACGGCGCATGCCTTGCGCGTTGTCGTGCATTTATACTTCTGTGTGCTGTTTGCGTTGCTCTGCAATAATACTTCCGAAGCGCTAACTAGCAGTCGAGCTTCTTCGCTGGTGTTTTGTTTTTTTTCTGAAAGCTACCTGACATGCAATTTTTCTGACATGCAACAACATGAATCATAAGGTAAACGCAAAACAGTTTCCATCTAGAGCTCCTTCACGGGACTCCACACTTGTTAACACTCGCTCCATCGGGCTTGCGGTGCTCTCACCCCAGCCCACACTCGTCACCACTATAAAGCTGACAAATCACAGAGCTTGCGCTACACGTCGTGATGTGTAGTTAAATTTTTTGAGAGGTTGGCGACAGCAATGCGACCATGCAAGGCTGCACCAGAGCATACGTGTGCGCTTGACGCAGAAGTATAAATCAGCCTACTGAAGTATAAATAAGTCTACTTTTGGTTGTCGTAAAGACGTAAAATTTGTCCTGGTCGTTAATACACTGTACAGTGTGATTACATCAGAATACAACTATTCATAATTCTAAAGCTGAATTATTGCGTTTGAGACATATGCTTCCAATCCATGCTCTGTCATTGACAACATTATTAGAACTTTTTTTATTTTTTAATGAGACATTTGTTATTAGCAGATTTCCTTTTGCATTATGCTCAACATTATAGGCTAGAGTAGTTATACTGACACTGTTAAACATTTATTCTCATGCACAACATTCTGTGTTTGCTATGAAAGAAAAAAAAACGTCAAATGCTTGTTGTCATAACTCTAAAATGCGGCTCATGTCAAGGCTGCTGTCACTTTGAGGAAAAAAAAAACATGCAAATCATACTTCCAGCGTGGCTCCCAAACAATCACTCTGTGTAACAAACTGAATGTTATTTACAACTTCATTACCTGTTATTAACAGCCAATGCAAGTTCTGTTCACTAAAATAGACATCATTTGCAGGTGCGTGCTTCCTCTCTGTGGTCAATAAACAGTCACTGTCAGCTCACTTGGGATTTTGTGGCCGCTAATAGGTCATTACATGAAGACAGAAATGACATTTTTGGGTGAATTATACATTTTAAATACAATACGCTGACTCTTTCAACGCCATTTGGAGGTGTCCATGTTGCTGAGCAATGTATATAAAACAATATGAATATGAACAATATAAAACTGTCTTTGTGCTTCCGTCCTGAACTTGAAAATATGATTTGCTGATTCAAAGAGATGCTGGATTAAGATCGTGCAGGAGGTCGAATCAAGATCGCAATCGTTTTTTTGATTAATCGTGCAGCCCTAGTAGTGTAATCATATTAAAACTTCACATGATATTACCTCAAAACTAATTTTGAGTATCACAAAATTAAAGTCCATACTCATTATGTCAGTTGCATTAGTTTAGTAAATAACTGTTATTATTAAACATGTTACATTTTAATAAGCTTTTTATAAATAATATGAGCACAATTATATTTTCAGTATAGCAAAAAATAAGTCTCGTATTTTGGCCACTAACATTTTTGGGTCTACAGTTCCATCTGTGAGGTCAAGTGAGGTGCATCTTTGTCTGATATTCTTGCTGAACTTCAACCTTTCCCATCCCCAAACACTTGTGATTGGCTATCAGTAGCTATTGCCATTGAGAAAAGTATGTCTAGCGTGTTTACACAGGCCAGGGCTGTGGGAGTTTGAGCAGTGCTTCTCCTCTCACGAAGCGTCATGGATGAAAGCCAAGCTGTGAAGGGGAGGTCCAGTCAGCCGGATGATGGATGAGGCTGGAGCTCTGGGTTTGTTTGGGTGAGGACAGACCTGCCAGTGGATGAGGAGGGCACACAAGGCTAACTTGAACATGTCACCATTGGGTTGTCTGCCTTGGGTTGATTAGCCTAAATGTAGCTTGGGAAATCTCTTTCAAAGTAAAGAAAAACTTTTTTAGAGAAGGGAATGGCATAAGAAAACATGCTACAATTAAGCAGACTTGTTGAAATTTGATATTTAAAAAGTAGTGTTTGTATATTTTATGTAGCCTATGTCTTTTTGCTAACCATGTGCTTCCACTCATATTGGACTGTCTCAAGTGAATTCTCAAATTCAAGTGTATTTGATTTACTTTCCCCTCACACAGTTGATGAATGTGCAGTGTTGGCACATTTAGAGACACACCAACAAGCCATAATTTGCCACTTTTCATTGCTAGTTGGAAGATAATTAGAGAATTAACACACATGCCATTGTAGAAAGCATTTTGTTAAACATAAAATTAACTCCTGAGCACTCACTGAAAAGGGGAGAAAAGCTGTGATTTGGGTTGTATGCTTTGGAAAAAAGAGCACATACGGTTCCCATGCTTGTGATTGAGGTTTGGGTGGATTGTTCTTGGGTTTCATCAATGGACGCCTGGAATTGATAAATAAATCAATGTAGTCATTATTTTCTGCAATGATTATGATAGCTGATGGAAGGGCACCTGTCAGATCGTTGGATATGGGTGTATTGTTTCCAGCACACTGTAAACAGTCCACCATTCGTAGTAGACTGGGTCTTCTGACCAATCAGAGCAGACTCTCTGAGGTGTTTTAAAAGAACAAATGTTCAAATGTATTACATTATGAGACATATCTGAGAAATGAAGTGATTTATAAATGTGTATTTTGATATATTTAAGCGTTTCTGACCATGGATGGATTGGACGTTCAAAACAAATCGAGGAACCATTTAGAAAGCAGAAGTTCAGTCTTAAGTGGACAATGCTAAAAGCATCTGTAATCAGGGTCTGAAACGTCTTGAGCTTTCAACTACTTCCCAAAAACACATGTGATTTGATTGTTTTATAGTGAAGATTCATTTGTTCGAATGCATTAAAGCAGCCTAATCTCTCTCTAATTATTCTTAAACATTGAAGCACACTGGATAGATGGAAGTTTGAAGATCCTTTCCGTTGGATAACATCACAAAGTTATAGTACTAGTCCTGATTTTAACCCAAACCCAAAGTCTTTCAGCTATCAGTGCAGAAATGAAAGGTACTCGTCTTTTTAATTATAGTAGATTGTGCTTGTTTGCCAAATATTACATGGTAAGAGAAGGAAAAAAACACATGCATACCCTTCCCCGTAGATTCTCCCGTCAAAGAAATCAGATTTCAAAAAGTATTTGAAAATAAAAAAGAGATTTATTAGTTCACCAATAAATATGGAAATATATATATATAGAAAAAAACACATGCATACCCTTCCCCGTAGATTCTCCCGTCAAAGA
>CAIGQQ010034267.1:4031349-4076641 GCA_903798035.1 Danio albolineatus
TTTGGAGTTAAAATAACACTTTCTAAATTGTGAGATTTGTACATTACCCACAGAGTTCATTTTAACATTGTAAGATTTTATTCTTACATCAAACTGTAGTGTGTGTTACCCTTCAAAGTGTTTACATACTACCTTTTCCCCTACATTATCAATTTGTGTGTGTGCCGGATAACAGTGATCAAATATGTTGAAAATAGTTTTAATTTATTAAATGTTCATTAATGTTTTCAGAAAAAAAAATTCAATACATTCAACTCTTTGCATTTAAAAATGCAACAAGACATGTTTCAAGTTGAAGGAAAACATACTGGTTTGATCACTGTTAGAAAGAACCGCTTCAAGTAAAAAAAAAAACTTCCCATCACTAGTGGGAAACACACTGCATATTGAGTAAAAAGTTTAACACTGGAAAAAAAAACGTTTAAATATACGCTCTTTCACACTCGTGGATTAAAATGTACTCCGGTTTTAACACCGAACAACACCAATAAAATCACACTGTATATTTAACACTGGAATTTTTGCTGTGCACGGTGTCATCCTTCCTCCAGCGTGCAAAAGTAACTCCAATATTGATTCAGGATTTTAAAAAGTTTTGACTTTTGCAATTGTTTTTATCGCTGTCACTCTCTTAAATGGCTGCGCAGATGTACAGATCTGCATTTGTTGACAGACAGTTTGGGCTACTGATCAGAATTCTGGGAATTGGCGCCCAACAAATTTTCATTGGATGAACTTTTTTAGTCTTATGTCTTACCCAAAATATAAAAATACATATAAATACATTTAGATCATTTACTTTAATCATTCCTATTGGAGTGTGAAGAGACTTTCAGCCAGCACAACAAAAATCTTTCTGAAGCTAGCTGGCATGAAATAAAATCTTTATTTTGGTCTTCAACCACAACTTTATTAAAAACACCAGAGTAGTGTTGCTCATTTGCTTTGCTGGTTAAGGTCCGGTCTTGTAGTGAGAATGTGGGCTCGAGCACAACTTGAAGTGCAAATTTGAGAAACAAAACCCCAGCATGCTTTCCCACTCCCACACCCACTCCCCAGGCTGGCTGTGGGGGAGGCTGGAGAAATTCGTGACCGGCCTCTTCGTGTCACGGGGGAAGAGATGGAAACATTTCCACATTTGCTAATCGTAGTGCTGATGATTGTCGAATCGTTTGAGTCATCGTAGCGTGTCATGCTAGGGATGTTGTCGGGCTCACAGGAAGCGAGAGCAGGGATGCTGCTAATCTGTTTTGTCAGCGTGTTTGCATGGTGCGACACAGACTGACGAGGACGAGGCAGGAAACACAAGCTGTCTCTCACCGTGGAAAACTGCCAATAAATTCATCACGTGACAAGCTGGTTATGAAGGATTTGTGAAGGAGCCATTCATTGAACGGTGTAAACACAAACCCCATTTGAAATATTAATGTCTCAGCTTTTGTTTGACTCCAAATCTGATCTGGGTGGCTCTTTTACAGTTTACATTAGCAGTTAGGTGTTAACTACCGACTTCCTGTGCCTGCGTGTGGGAAGGTTTATTGCCATCCACTGTGCCTTCAAAGGCTGAGATGCTTTTGACATGCTCTCTGCAAGTGTTTCGGTCTCCTCCCCAGATTACTGTTGGTTTCCCAAAGAAATCTCTGACCCAGATTTGGCCCCTTGCTGCTCCAACTGCAAATGAAAAGAGCCTCATTCTTTTCCATGACAATGTGTAAGCTATATGGCTCCCTGAGGAAAATTAAATCAGCGGAAAGCGATGTTTTGCGATATCAGTATGTAAATTTCAGACTTCAAGCAAAACAAGATTTTCCTCTTAGTTGGAATGATTTGCTTGGATTAACTGAAACCACTACAGGAACACACTTCTGTTTAAGGCTGCACAATATATATATTGTTTCAGCGATGATATCACAATGTAATAATTCACAGTAATCACATCGCAGAATATGCAATGTTGAGTCTGGATTATAATCAATTAAATCCTAGTTTTTTTTTGAGGCCGTTGACAGTATTGAGGATTTTCAAAGAATTCAGGCATAAGTTGTTCCATTTGTAACTTTGAAAAAATGGCAATGATTAATTTTATTGAATTGTTTATACAACGAAGACTGTGCAGTATTATTTTACATTTGATTATTCAATTACTGCACTCGAAAAATGACTGCTCGGTCAAACTACTTATTTAAAATGAGTTAATTCAACACAATTCTTATGTTTTTGAGGGGACAACGTAACCGTTTTGTGTTCAATCCACTTATTTTTTTTAAAAACAATTAAGCTAACTTAAAAGGTTTGTGTGGGGACAACGTGAGGGAATTGTGTGGAAGCCAACATTTTCAATAGTGTGAATATAGTCAGACTTGGGCTGGGCGATATGGCAAAAATGAAGTCTCGATAATTATTTTCCATATTAAATGGGAATGATGTACATTTCTATACAACTTGTTAATGCCTTTAGATTTAAAAGAGTGAACTATGACTAAAGCCACAAAAATGAAAGGGTCTATTAAATGGCATAACATATTTTTGACCGAAAATTTTTCCGTGGACGAAAATTTAATACATCTCTAATACGATGAAGAGCCTTTTTTTGTCACAACATTGTTACATGCAGCAAAATTGGACCCCTCTGACCATACACCAACATCACACATTTCAGGGGAAGACAGGTCAGTCGTAAAGCATAGAAAAATAGGAAATACTGTAAGACACATTGGGGGAAAAGGAGGTCCCTCTCGGACTGTCCTTAAAGTAGGGCAATATCAACACACTTTTAGATTCCCATTGTTGCACATTTCTGCTATGTGATTGGCTCTTGGATCAACACAGAGTAAAAAAAAAAAGTCCAGAGTTTATCATTGTTATTGACAAATTTTATCGTGATTCGATATAATATAGTTTATCGGCTCAGCCCTAGTTATACTTCTCAGAAAACAATAAAACACTGTTTAATTGGTATCTTTTTATTTATTGAAATTATATTTGCTTGAAGACTGTTTAATATATTTTATGCAAATGCAGTCCCCTACAGCAGTGTTTCCCAACCCTGTTCCTGGAGGCACACCAATAGTACATATTTCGGATGTCTCCCTTATCTGCCCCATTCATTTCAGGTTTTGGAGTCTCTTCTAATGTTCTAATGAGTTGATTCAGGTGTGTTTGATTAGGAAGAGGTAGAAAATGTGTACTGTTGGTGTGCCTTCAGGAACAGGGTTGGGAAACACCGCCCTAAAGAATCATTCCAAATCAGTCTGAAATTATACATTTTTTCCAAATAGTTTTTTTTTCAAGTGAAATTGTCTATATATCGCAATACATACCGCAGATTATAAAAGATTATACATTTCCAATATTGTGCAATGTGCAGACCTACTTCTCTTACTGTTACTGTATTTTCTCTTTTGGTTTGTTAATTTTAAATGTGACAAATGGCAGCTATATCGTTACTTGTATGAGTAGTTTTAGTTTTAAAAGTGAGTAAACCCATTGTAACTTTTAAGTTGACTTAATTTGTATAAATATGCACATAGTTCATTTACTTAATTTAAGACGATGGATTTACTCACTGTTTTCCTCTGTCTCACGCACACGAAGAAAGAGATGATGCAAATAAAAAAAAAAAAACGTGTTTCCAGTGTCTGTGCTGAACTGATGCAACATTGTGATAATGATAAAAAAAAAAAAGCTTGCTTCAGTCAAAATGCACCAGAGTTTGTTTGGAAGTAGACTGAGAGATTCACATTTGTAAGGGTTCGGATATCAATGTTCACACTTACTTACTTAAACCCATTATCAAAGCAAACACTTGTGCCTGCTAGGCCTGTCACGATATCTATTTTTTGTTGTACGATATATTGCACCAAAATATATTGCGATAAACGATATTATTGTCATTTTAAGACCACTGTCATTTACAACACAAGTACACTCTTAAAAAGAACACATCATATTTTGTTCTTAAGAATAAATAATTTAATTTAGTCATTTTAGTAATTTAATAATCAGGCATTTGAATCAGAATGTGAAAACGCATATCCAAAACAAATAATAATAAATGTTAAAGAGCCCATATGGTGGGTTGAGAACGGTTAAATTTCACTTTTTGAAGTCCCAAACAACAGGATGATATGTATGCAAGGTTAAAAAACACTTTCGATGTCTTATAATATCTATTTATTTTTACCTCATTTTCCCACCGACTCCCATATGAATCGTCTGAGCGAGTCTTTTTCCCTCAAGCACCTCCTTTCCGTGACGCTACCACGTCACGTCACCACGTCACGTCCGTGTCAGGAGCCCGATGCCAGAACATATTGAAAACAAATCAATGCTTTTGTACAACAGCGTATTGCTATATTGTTCATCATAACAACAAACATTCAGTAATAATTAACACTTCATGGACTATTGTAAGCCAACAAATAGTTTCATTCGGCAGTAAGCAAAATGGCTCCCGCTACATGCTGCACGGAGCAAACACAATACAGACAACTACATCCACATTTACCTTGTTACGGTCAACAAGACTGGAAGAACACGCAGGTCCAAATAAACTGGGTATTGATCCATCCTTTAACAACAACCGTGCAACAAATCCCGCGTTGTAAGCGTATAGATTGATGTAGCTCTCTTCAGAGAGATGACGCGAACACAGCACCGTGTCGGGGATATAATTCTCAGGTATTTTACCAAAAATAAACCTCAACCACTCCAGGTAGGGAAAAGAGATTTCCAGGTAGGGAAAATAACACAGCTTTTCCCTCGCACTTCAGAGCACAGCGTCTGCGGGACATGATTTAACCGGAATGCCGATGAGTTTAGAAAAGTTAGCAGCAGTCGTGTTTTCCGGATCAATAACTCATGACCGAAACATTGTTCCTACACAAATAGCACCTCTTTTCAACCGTCGCAATGTATACAATCACCTACAACCTTATTTTCCTAAAAATGAGCTTTCCTACGCGCTGGACGCATCATATTAAACTCATCTGTGCCGGCGGCAGAGAGACCGGTCCTTAGGGACCGTCTACAAAGAGCAAAACGCGAAAACCAATACTACATAAGCAGTCAATAACTTCTCTCTAAATCTTTATACTGCCATCAAACAGTATAAAGATTTACTTAGATATTACTCAGATCACACGTCACTGCTGTCCCGCTGGTTATGCTACAACACTTACTGCAATACAGTGCTTGTTGTCTTCCACTTTTCCTTCCTGTCTGTGGGCGGGGCCGGGCAGTTCAAATTTTACCGGGGTCTGCGCGCGCAACTATTATGTTTCGCGTTGACGTCAAGCCGAAACGGCTAAAGACTCGTTCTAATAACGATTCATTTAAACAACAATGAGTCGACTCTTTTATATATGAATCAATCGTTTTAAACACTTTGCACTTTCAGATTTAAGCCTTAGCTGGACATTTCACTTTACTTAGAGCTGTGTAACACACTGCATGGAAGGTCATTTTCAAAAATCCATAATATGGGCTCTTTAACAAAAAAAATGCAAGGTAAAAAGTAACAGGCTGCGATATCTGCTACCAGATCTATTTTCAGTTGTCAGGCACCAACATCAAAAAATACTTTAGTCATTTATGATAAATACTACAGTGTTTTTTTTAACCATACTGACACTGACACCTCCAATAGAGATAGAGAGGTTGTGCAATCAGCTAAAATGTTGCAAGAATGTTTTTATTTTTTACGTATGGGCGATATATATTGCATCTCCAAAAATAATTGAGATAAACTAGGAATGAAAATGGACACCTTGCATAGTAGGGCAGCACGTTTTAGCATTGATATCGCAAAGTGCGCATCCGCAATAGTCACATTGATAGATCTGCATATTAAATTATTATTATTATTATTGACTAGTGTTGAAAAACACTTTTGAAAACATTTATGATTTGTGGAGTTTTTTTTAGCAATGTTTAACCATAAGCTTACCAAAACATTTATTATTCATGTCTAAGAAATCTTCGGGCATCGGAAAATACATTTCTAACTTTAAGGAAGATTAATTGCATGGAAGAAGACTAAATATTGCTAGACTTCCAGAAAATCATAAAGCTCTCTGTATTTTACTTTTACAGTATTGTTGCTCTAATGTATTTCTCAATGTTTGTGATTGGTTTGGAGTCATCCCAATGTATCGAATATTATGAATTCTTTCCAAATAGTCTATTTATTTCATCTGGTGGAGTTATATATTCAATATCGTGCAGCCCTATTGCTACCTGTTTCTACTGTGCCACCCACAAAGATGTTGTTGTTTTTTAATCCAAATGTGCTAGATTTCAAACCTGTAGCTTTACCTTTTGTTTGATTTCAGAAGTGACATGTCTTTTTTTAATGCTAAATAATGTGTCATTTCCTGTGACAGTTGTGACATTTTCCAATGTCATTTCCATATACGTGACATCCACTCTAAATCTTCAGGCTGCGTTGTCTCAGACTCCTATGGTAGATTGTTTAGGAGTGCTTCAGTCTCTGTCAGGCTGAATGAAACCTCTGTGTGTTTGACTGCTGTGCTTCATTCATTCAAAGAACCATGTCTAGTCTCTTATAATGGAAAATTAAGCTCTTTCATAGCCAGCTCTGACATAAAGATTAAGTCCATGCATGATTCACTTGATAAAGCCGGATTCTTTATACTGATCTTCTGAATTACATCTCTGAATGGTTGTTTTATGGATGTTATGGTGTCTTATAGAGAAGAGGTTGTTGGACCTTTTAAATAGATAGTGGCGACACATTTCTGTAGTATTATATTCGTATAAATGCATTTTATAGAACGTTTTGAGGGATGTAAACAATAACAATGGTCGTAATATATTTCCTCTATTGCATTTCTATTTATTAATACATATAATAAATGTTAACCAACCTAATGTACTATGGTGCTGATATGGTTTGTACAGTGAGTTTTCATGCTGAACCTTCCTTTCTCTGAAACGTGACTGGATAATGGGTGGTGCATATTTCGCAAATATCAGGAGAATGGCCTGCAGCCAGGAGCACATTTCAGCACAGTGACCTTGTGTTTGAAACGCTGCTGTTGTTCTTGGGCAGTGGTCTCTCTCGGATGGGGTCTCTCGGTGCAGCGCGTCTCAAATCAGCATATGGAAAGAGTAGATCCATTAAGATAAAGATTAAAGATTACATTCTGTTTAGAAAAGCTGAGTCTGGGTCTTTTCCTGTTAGCAGCAAAAGGAGAAACGTGGCAGGATTGAAATCTCGATAATTGCAGTGACCTCCTTGGCACAAACCCGCGCAGGAAAACATGAGCACGAGCGCCTGGCAAATGCCAGCTGTGCTTCAAACCCCCACATGGTGAAGGTTTATAATGTGTATATAAAGTTATGTTTACAGTTATGCATTTAAAGTGCACATTTGATCAATTCAAGCATTCCTTCGTAATCAAACCCCAGTCTTGCAGCTATAGGCACCAGGATTTTGAGTTGTTTAAAAAAAGGTTTAGGATTGTTGATGATATTGAGTTGTTGTTGTTGTTTTTTGCCTATCATCATCTGTCGTGATGATTTTTAGAATGACTTATCAACATTCAATTAATGGAGAATGATTAAGTTTTGACCACATAATGGCTCATTCACACAAAATGTGTCTAAAGATCTGAGACACATGCAAACAGAAATATTTTTCAGGATAGACTGCGGTAATATCTGGATATAGTCCCTATGAGCACACGTAAACAGAGACTTGCAACTACTGGGTGATTTGGCCCAAAATAAAAATCTCGAATAATTAACATTTTAACCCGATTACAATTAATAAACGATTATTTATTTATTTATTTTTGCTCTCTGACAAGTTTTCTACAGTAAAAATGCTTAAATATTACAAGTGAGAGATTTTTGAATGAAAGGTACATTACTAGATTTTAAAACAATTGAAGGAAACACACACTGTCGACTATCTATGATTATTTATTGAACATCAACGTTGAACAACTGAACAACAAATTCAAACACACATTGCCTGCACATAAAAAAGTGAAAATAAATATCTTAGATTAAAAGTAGAAAATAAGCAGTATGTCCTAAATAAAATAACTCTTTCCTTTAAATAATATTTTAAACACTGCATTTCTTGCGTCATCTGTAAAGAAATATTTTAATGTAAAGAGTCATTTTATTGTAATGGAAAATATGCCGTCTCAAAGCGCTCAAAGGCAGTGCTGGACCATGCATGTGCACTCAACACGGAAGCATGAATATGAAGTATAAATTAACGGAAACTGCACACGTGGGAGGGAAGGAAATAAAAAAATAGACCTGGAAAAATTTGATCGATTGTAGGTTCTGAATGTCGATCACTTTCTGATTAATCAATGAGCCCTACTTACAACGCTTGCCCCTCCTCCAAGGTCTTCTTATTGGTCTGACATTGAACAGTGGTACTGTGCATAAAGTTGAAGTTCTTTTAACTTGACATTAAAATGGACAAAATATGTTCTGTGGGAATGAGCCCTAACTCTAGTTAATGGAAACACTCTGATTTTGCATACTTTTTTATTAGCTTGAAAAGAAAATGTTTTAATTAGATTTGCATAAATCTGTAATGGAAACCAGGCAACATGAAGGCAGCATTTTAGCTGTTTTTGGCTGCAACGTGTTCATGCTGGCTGATGAAATGGTTTTTGGCGTTTAAAACTATGTCTTTGTCTCAAAAACGAGCTTAGTGGGTTCTAAATTGACCTCCAAACCTATCGTTTCTTCTGCCATCTTCTACCAGTGCTGATTATTCAATTGCGTTGTATGTTTATACAAAGGCACAGTATTCTGCCAGTACTCTAAGCTGATCTCATGGGCTCATAGACTGTTAATCACGTTCTCCAAACACATTATCAGAGGTTGTCAGCTATGCAGTGCTGGCAAGAGCTGTTATTTTTTTGAAAATGAGGGTATTTAAGCACTGATTAATCATATCAAGAGTGCTTTCTGGCCGTTCTCCCAGATGGTGTTGGCACCAAGTTGCAGATTTCCTCATCCTGAGTCGTCATATCACCCATCATCGTCATCATTCACACCTCATTTGTCACAGATGATGTCCTGCCTCATGTTTGGCCATTGTTATATTAGATGTTTTTTGGGTTGAAGTAGAATTTGCCCAAAAGCGATGAGAGTGATTGATTGATATAGTTATGACTTGGTTGAACGAGTGTGTTCCAGCTCATAATTTGTTAATGATTTGAATGTTTAATTGAGAAATAGCTGTTTCTAAGACCCTCGTAGGTGATTAGATCATGAGTGGGACATGTTGTGGTTTCATATTAGCAATAGGTCATGGTGTTTATTCATCCAACAATCTTTTAGTTGGCTAGTCATGTAGACTATGGAAGAATATAGCAGATATGGTTGCCGAATTTGTCTTGGTTATTCATTATTATTGGTTTTATTTTGGTATTGTATTGGTTTTTCACCTGTCATTCAGCATTCAAAGCAATAAGTGTGATGTCCAGTGGTTTCTAGTTGTCGGCACAACCTTCACTGTCTGTTTTTGAACTGCCACACAGAAGAGAGATTCAGAGATCTCACAAAAGATTCATTTTTCTTGAAGTGCCACTGTGAATAGTGGACATTGTGGTTTGTAGACAAGTGGTTTTCCCTGTCTATATAGCACAAGGCTTAATTGTGCTTCTAAAATTAGACCAGTGTTTAGTAGGGATGCATGATACTGGGAAATAAGATATGGGATATAGCTTTTATATATTGCGATGTTTGTTGTGATATAACATTTCCCTAGATATTGGCTATTTTTATTATCTTTTTAAAAAAGAAATTAGGTTATGATCATACTTAAATATTCAGGTAATAATGTTTTTTTTCTGATCTAAAAAAAAAAACTGCTAACATATAGACATTACAAATGAATGAAAGTTGACCTGATATTCTGACTCTTATTGGCTGTTGTTAATTTCCTCTCTTGTCTCTACTCATGTTATTAGTATTTATTTTCACCTTCTAGCCAATATCAGAACAACACCTACTATGTTGGCAGGTATAAAGATAGTAAGACCCTATCTGATTGGTCAAATTTGGATAAACAGTCAGTGCCTAGCCCTTATGGGCAGTATGTTGACATTTAATGCCATTGAGCTTCAAGTGTTCAGTCCAGAAGTTTCATTCGGGTGCATTTTTGCTCACTACTCAAGTAAGTACTACATTTGAACTTTCATTTACTACATAGCCATTAGAAAAGCACATTCTATATTCGCTCATATTCATAAATTCTCTCACATTGCATCATGGGATAGCATAGCGTCCATTAGATACACACTTCAAAATCTCGCCAAAAGAACTTCTTGCCTACTGTTTTTTGAAGACCATGAATTTGGACATACTACTCCACTTGAATACTAATTTTAATGTACCAATAGGGAAGAATGTGCCCTAGTGTTTAGCATTTACCCACAGATACTAGATTGTTGTATTTCTTTGGAAGTGATGTCCCCCATGTTTCACTGTCACACTTTAAAGGAATGGAATGAACTAATAGGCATGTTTTTTTTTTGTTTTTTTTAATCGAATGCAGAAGTTCTTCATTTAAACTTGGCTTAAGGGCGGTCTTGCTTTTTAAAACCATTTCACTGAAGGATGTGCAAAAAAATGAATAAAAAGAGAATAACATGAGATATTTTTAGCTTGCTGCAATTGAATGATATCTGCCAGCTGGTCAGCCATCATGACTGATGCTCTGCTTCAAAGGCCAGATTGACTACTCGCGTGCAAACTGGAGTAACCCAATTAGCGTGCTTATGTTGAGTAAGCAGGATCCGTGAAGCATACTTGCTCTTCTGTTGCATTTTTCCTTGCTTAAACTCGAAATGGTGACATTCAAATAATTGCAATACTGTGATAATGGTTGGGTCGACTATTATCAGTTTGGTAGCCATTGTACAGCACCACAGCTTGATAGAAACTGTTGACTTTGACTGAAAGTGGCAGACTGACTGGCGTGTATAATGAGTAGCCCATTTTGGTTTGCAGCTAAATTTAATGGTGCCACTATAATAGATGAGCGTGCTATGTGGTAGCTCATTCAAATGATGGGAGAGAAACATTAATGGAAGTTATGAAGTGAGTTTGGAGTAAAAACATGTTATTAGATGTGGTATTTTCACATGTTTTCTAATGTGGCTGCGTTCACTGACTCCTGGAAGCTATGCAAAGTCATTTTTGCTAAATTATTATTGTCAATTTTATTATCTGCAATTAAATCGTCTACAATAACGAAAGTAATATCGCAGATCTGTGTAGTAAATGAAAGAATGTGCTGGAGATTTTTGATTTTTGATTACTGATTACAGAACTGGCTTTACTGACAAACTGTGCATGAATATTGTCTTTGATTAATTGTGCAGCCCTTGTTCATTCATTCATTTTCTTTTCGGCTTAGTCCCTTTTTTATTAATCCGGGGTCGCCACAGCGGAATGAACCGCCAACTTATCCAGCATTTGTTTTACGCAGCGGATGCCCTTCCAGCCACAACCCATCTCTGGGAAACACATCCACACATTGTCATTCACACACATACACTACGGACAATTTAGCTTACCCAATTCACCTGTACCGCATGTCTTTGGACTGTGGGGGAAACCGGAGCACCCGGAGGAAACCCACGCAACCACGGGGGAACATGCAAACTCCACACAGAAATGCCAACTGGCCCAGCCGGGGATCGAACCAGCGACCTTCTTGCTGTGAGGCGAACGTGCTAACCACTCGGCCACCGTGGCGCCCTGCAGCCCTTGTTTATATTATTAAATGTAAAAATATGTTGGAGTAGGTAAAGCTTGCTTCATTATTAATTGTCATAGTCATTCCTATATGATCGGTGTAGGAATTGTTTTCTACTTTGAAGGAAAAAGTCAGTGAAAGTGATCTATGAAGATATAGTACATTATACACCCACATTTTTATTATGTATTAATAAAGGTGCATTGAATCGTATGTGGAAATATAAACATATATACTTTTAAAGTAGCTTTACAGAGTCTTGCTATTACGTATTATGCTATTGGTGCTCCCTTGAGCTCAAACCATATTTTTATTATTTTAGTAGTTTTATCAGAGCTTCTTTTAGTGAATATGGCTGAATAAATGAAAAATTGTCACGAACACATGACTGGATGCTTTCTTAGTTCTTACTAGTTCTTACTAACTGTTATTAGCTAAGTTTCCATCCACAGTGGTGATTTAAATGTCACAAATACATAATAATGTTTTTCAAATTTGTATCAAAAATGAACTATACAACTATATGAAATGAAATATAAAATGAATAAAAAAGTGACTGGAAACAGGAAAACCACTATATTTCTTTTTTTTTTTTTTCCAGCGTACATTAATATATGACTTTTCCTCAGATTGCGCACGTCATGACACAGATACGATAACAAACGCAGTCATGTTATCTTGCATTTAGAGGTAGAAGCCTAATATTTGGATAGTCTATATGTGAGTCACTTTTGGGAGGTCATTTAACCCAATGGCTGTGATGATAGACTATGGCTCAGGCTTTCCAAAAAGATTGAATAACACTTCAGATGCTGTGCTGGTTTGTGCAGTTATTTAGAGCCATGAGTTGTTGTTGTTGTTGTTGTTTTATGTATGCATTTCGATTTATTTTTTCATAAATGTGTCTCTGTCACACTTTATTGTAGTGTACAATTCTCACTATAACCAAACCATTAACTATTTTAGCTTTATCAAATGCCTAATTTGCTGCTTTCAACACATTTCAAGGTAGTAGCTCATTTAAGTATTGGATAGAATTAGGTATATAGAATAAGATCATGCAGAATATGAGTGCTTTTTAAGTACTAAAGAACAGTTCATATCTTAATAATAGGCAGGTCATAAGCCTAGTTAATTGTGATAATTATTCTCTCTGGAGGGCTGGCGTCCTGCAATGTTTAGTTTCAACCACAATCTGACACACCTGCGCTAGCTTATCAAGCACTTATGCCATGGTCACACTAAAGTTTAAGCATGCAAAATTCTATTGTACCGCACTGCAAAAAGGGGTGGGATTAAAGATGGTTAGACATAAGAAAAAGCAAGCGATTGGTCCATATTTTAATTTTCTGTACAGAGAGATCATGTTTGATCTTCGATTGGTCTCATGCAGTCACGTGATGTGATTTTGCAGGTCAGATTCTGCGTTTTCGGTTTGTCGCATTCGCTTTTGTGTGAATTGGAAGTCTATGGGGCGAAAAGTGCAGTGTGACCGCAGCTTAGGCTTTCTAGAAACATCCGTGAAGGTGTGTTGAGGCAAGTTGGAGCTAAAATCTGCAGGCCACTGACCCTTCAGGATTGAGTTTGTGCACCCCTGCTCTATACTCTATACATGTGTTTCTTTAATATCTTTGTTGCAGGGTTTTGTTGTATAAAATAACCCGATATTAATCTAATCTAATCCTAATGGATGACATAAGATTAGACATGATATTTTATGTGCATCCTGGTGTTTGTTTTTGTGTGTGTGCATAAAAATATGTAGATGGAAACATGCTATTATAGCACTCTAGTACAATGGAAATGCTTTTTTGTTTCCTGACACGTCTGTGCACTATGACCCAAAAATTAGCTAGAATCGTCTCAGCCTAATAAGCCCAAGGAATTACCTTGAGACGAACAATCAGGCTTTGTGTTTTAAAGTAAATGCACTGCAGCTCTGATGACCTTTTAGCGTTACAAACTGTGCTTTTAAGACCGGCTCGCTTTTCTAGTCTGCCTCTCTGGACCCTTTTCAACAGACGCAACAATTTTCCAAGTCTTCCTGTGATCGCAAACTCTGCGCTTGACTGACAACTTGGCCGAGGTTGAAAGGCAAATGGAAACTGATTTGGGAGATTGGAGATGCGAAGAAGGGTTCATTGAGTGTACACAGATTGACTGACTGCATATCAGGCCAGACCTATCTTGACAGATTACCCCGGTAATCGGGCAGGCCTAGAATTGGGTCGGTTTTTGAGGAAATTGAGTGCAGATGATCTTAAAGTGCTTAATTCCTGCGTGGTTGTCACAACAAGACTGTCAGAGTGAAGTGTGCGTCTTAACCCAGAATAGCTCTGACCTCATTATACACAAAACTTCCCCTGCAGGTTACTTGTCACGTGAGTTGCGGCAGGAGACTCTGCATTGAGCGGCCCACGCACTGTTTTTGATCCTTATAAAAGGAGCTCATTTTTTTGATGTGTCTTTGATTTGTTTGTCATATTCTAAGAGAGTCGTACAACTTTGATAGAGAGCTGAAAAGAAGTTTAGTGCAAACTGTTTAATGCAAATTGAACAAATTGTGGCATTTATATGTTTGTGCATAGGGTTTTTTGGGCAAATTATTGTATAGCGATGGCTTGAAGGGGCAAAAAAATAATAATTCTGGCCAGAATAAAACAATTTTCTCCAGAAGAAAAAATATTATAGGTAATACTGTGTAGGATTTCTTGCTCTGTTAAACATCATTTGGGAAATATTTGAAAAAAGCAAAAAAATTCATAGGTGGGCGAATAATTTTAGCCTTAACTATATATTTAGAATGTTTGATTGAGTCAAGATAATTTATTATTATTATTTTTCTACATGGTCACATTGAAGGTATAACTAAACATTCATTCATTCATCATTTTTCTTTTCGGCGTAGTCCCTTTATTAATCCGGGGTCGCCACAGCGGAATCAACCGCCAACTTATCCAGCATATTTTTACGCAGCGGATGCCCTTCCAGCCGCAACCCATCCCTGGGAAACATTCACACACACATTCACACTCATACACTATACGGACAATTTAGTCTACTCAATTCACCTCTGCCACATGTCTTTGGACTTGTGGGGGAAACCGGAGCACCCGGAGGAAACCCACGCAACCACGGGGAGAACATGCAAACTCCACACAGAAATGCCAACTGACCCAGCCAGGGGTTTGAGCTAAACATTTGTATAACTAAACACTCTTTTTATTAAACATCTGGTTAATGTATTATTCCAAATGTATTACAGAAGTGAGTTGAGTTCAAGCATATAAATGTAATGGAAATTCATATGTTAAAAACACTGTGCAGCAAAAAGATGTTGTTCTTTATCTTATGTTGTAATACTGTGCAGACATTACTAGATATATAATCTAAAAATGCTACTATTAGCAATAAATATTTAGCAAAATACCTTTTTGTAAAATTCCTAAGGTTAGCAAAATAATCTTGTTTCCAGTTTAATACAAGCTAAATATTCTGCCAATGTGGTAAGCAAAGTATTCTTATTTTAAAGTGAGATCATTTAGGTTGTTTTAAAGAAAAACTCACTTCATTTTGACTTATTTTTCTGAAAACAATACTGCTGTGCAAAGGCAACGACCGTAACTTCATTTTTTTTATGAAAACGTTGATATTTTTGGGACAATGAAGACCTCCTTTATCATGTGGATAACTATCTCGAGGCAATATCGTTGTATTTCAAGAAAATAATGTCTTGTCTTAACAGTAGCTTCCAAAAACCCAAGTGGAACCAAGGCAGAACTCCGTAACCCCAGTTACCGCTCTTTAACTTGGTTTTGGTATGCTCCAATTAAGTTACGGTTCTCTGCCTTTGTTCAGCTGCGCGTCAATATGAAGTTACTGTGAGCAGGCCTGGACTTACGATATTCTGCCTTTGTTTTACTGTCATACTATCGTAAATAGGCCTAACCATCTGCTAAATATAAAGCACTGCAAACAACAAAGACTATAAATTGCGAGCAAATAATATATAAAATAATCTAAATTTTTATCTTTAAATAATCTTAAATAATCTCTACTTTTTTTTGTTCATAATTCGTACTTTTCACTTAGTGCAACTAGTCAATAGCCCCCTACTGCACTAAGTTAGTTGGCTGGAATGTCATGACAGTGTTAGCGTTGTAGCATGATCACACATAAAATCAGTACAGTTCGCAGTTAAAACCATTCTAAGTTGTGACACAATAATACTCACTGCAGTTAATGTTGACAGAGGTGTTTAATCCACAAGAATGATCATTATTCCAACCTGCTGGCATTCACATTGGTCTAGTTGTTCTTTAGGCTAGTCTGGGTTATTTTCGTGAATTAATTATTTCTTTTAATGACTTGTGAGAATTCATTGAGCTCAAGATTTTATTATGTAGTTCAACCTCATTACTAAAACATATATTTGTCTGCTTTCCAATGTAGCGAGCTAAGGCGTTTTGCCTTTGTAAAGTAGAATAGATTTTTTTTTCTTGTCTAGAAATTGCTCCTTGATTTTATGTTTTTTTTTTTTTGTATTGCTTTTATTTTAGTTTTTTTTTTTACCTTTTATTATGATAGGACAGTAGAGATTTCAGACAGGAAAGCATTGGGAGCAGAGAGAAGGGGAGGATTAGCAAAGGACCTCGAGCCAGGAATCGAACTCTGGTCGCTGTGAACACCATAAGGCTATTGGCGCCAACCTTGATTCTTGAATTTATAGATATTTGAACTCAAAGTAAAAAAGGCATTTTAAAGTTGCAGCTTGTTAAAATGAAAGGCTTGGATACTGGATATTTTAAAGTATTGCTCTTTTCTTTAGAAGTATGTATTCACTGTTTCATCACCAATCTACAATGTCTCACATTCTCTTCTCATCTCTGCTTTCACAGTCGCTCCTGCTTCTCGGCGGTGTTGCTCTGGCATGCTTGGCACTGGACCTTCTCTTCCTCCTCATCTACTCCTGCTGGCTGTGCTGCCGCCGGAAGAAGAGCGACGAGCAGCCGAACGCAGACTGTTGCTGTACCGCCTGGTGCGTCATCATCGCCACCCTCGTCTGCAGGTCAGTCTGACTACACTTTTATTCACATCAGCGTCTCGTTTAAAAATATATCGCTACACATGTGCTCCATGCTCATGCTTAAGTTAAGTGTTCCCTAGCTGAAAAAAAAAAAACTGTAAATTAGGACTGCAGGGTTTAATTTCTGGAAGGGAAGTCATTTCTGGACTAATCTCTACGGTTCTATCCTTTGGCTAGGAACCTGCTAGCTGCAGGTGTGGGTTTAATTCTACCTGTAGCCGCAAGACTGAGTATTAATGGCTGCAAGGGTTATCTACGTGGAAATGTCCACTGCATGATTATAAAAGTGTGTCATACCAGGAACTTATTTTAAAGCAGTATGTAAACACTCCTGGCCAATCCATTTAAAATGGCGTGCTGTTTGTGTTGTCATGGTGGTAGTGGTTTCATAATTTTGCTCTATTTGGGTGACTTAAAGTTATAGTGGCCAAGAGAGCTCAACACGCTTCAACTTAAGGAAACGTGCAAATAAATAAGCACTAGCAAATCAGAAAGCATCTTTATTGGTTTGACAGCACGTGTCATTACAATGCAAACAGCAGTAGAAAACACTCTGTAAATCATAAGAACACATGCTATGTTGTGCTTTCCATAAGCCTACTAAAATATATATATTTTTAATATTATTCTTATCTGAAACTTTGCAGATTTATTTTCATTAACCTTTCAATTATATTCAGTTGAGGATACTAAGATTATTTAGCTCTCATGTAATAATGTTTCACAGTTAACTGTCAGTTTATTTAGGCTAATAATATGCAAGAGACAATGGCATTGTGTAATCAGGGCTTTAAAATAAACTTAAAAACGTACCTTTCAGGTCACACACAACTTCATTGACACAATAGATAAGCAAATCCCAAATCCCAGCCCATGGTTCGTCACCTTTTTCACTTCATCTCCTCGAAACATTTCCATTGTGGTCCGTGCTATTTGCATGCGTTGTGGTGATTTTCTATTTGGGTTTGTATTGCAACACGTGTGCTGTCAAACTGATGAAGATGTTTTCTTTATTTGCTAGTGTTTTTTCTATTTGCATGTGTTTCTTGAATTGCAGTGTGTAATGGTCTCTCTGCCACCTTAGAAACCTCATGCAAAATTGAAAGTTCTGTCATCATACTCACCCTTCACTAGTTACAAACCTGTTGGACTTTCTTTCGTCAGTTGAACATGAAAGAAGATATTTTGAAGAAAGCTGAAAACCTGTAACCACTGACTTCCATAATAGGAAAAACAAATACTATGGTAGTCAATAGTTACATATTTCTTTCTAACATTCTACAAAATATCTTCTTTTGAGTTCGGCAGAAGAAAGAAACCCAGAAAGGTTTTAAAACACTTGAGGGTGAGTAAATAGGGAGTACATTTCCATTTTTGCAGGAACTAACCCTTTAATACCAATTAAATGGACAGTTTATCCAAAGAATGACAAATCTGTCATCATTTACACACTGTAAAACCCAACAGTCAACTTTATCAAATGAAATGAGTGTAGTTAACTCAAAATTTACTTAAAGTTAATTCTACTCATTTGAAAAGAACTGTGTTGAAGGTAATGAGTTAATGAAATACCTCATTACTTTAGCTTAAATGGAGTAAGTTCACAGTACTCATATAGATACTTTTTTTCACTAATTTATTGGGATTTACTGTGCTCAAATTACTTTGTTTACTCAAATGGATGAAGTTCGCAGTACTCATTAGGATTAGTTTTTGAATTTGAATGAATTTGTTGCAATCGGTTTCCTCAAATGGTTTGAGTTACCTTAACTTCTTGGGTTTTACAGTTTGTTTCAAACCTGCATTGCTATTGTATTTTTCTGACGAAATAAAAGGATATTTTTCAGAAATCATGTAAAATTGAACAGTTTTAGTTACACTTGACTTGCTTTTTATGGAGAAACACACTGAGACATTTTTCAATAGATTGAATGACACGCATTCAGTATTAATCGACACAGCTGCAAAAGTTGAGCTATTTTAAACATTGGCCACGATTGATCTTTTATGTTGACATAATTAAGCAATGAAACCTGTAATTAAACTGATTAATTGATGACCTGATGTTATTGATGTTTTTGGAAGTGAACTATTTCTTCAAGGGAGTGCCGGCAAACAGACTTTTGTTGATCAGTCCATCTGGTACAGAAGTTAAGAAGGTAAAAGGTTGATACGATGAGTGCCGTTGAGATAGAGCTAATCTCTGGAGTTAACAATGTTTGCCAGGTTAATGCGATCACAGTTTTAGTAGGAAGTGAACTGGTTAAGATACCCTTGAGCCATCAAATGTGTCAGCAGGCAACTTTATTAGCAATATTCTTAAAAGGCCATGTGGTACTTGCTTGGAATTGTTTTGCTTTATTGATTAATTTATTTGATGGATTGCTTTTTTCTGTGTGCGTTTGCTGGGTTATATTGTGCACCTAAATTTTGCCAATAAAAAATGCATCTTCATTTTGTCTTAATGTGTAAATGTCCTGAATTTCTTGGGACACTAATATTTAATATCTACTAGATTCCATGCTGATTAAATTTCAAAATGATTTTCAAATATTTATTCATAACCTCACATAGTTGTAGCGTTTAACCCAGGCATGTCCAAAGTCCGGCCCGCGGGCCAATCACGGCCCGCAGTCAGATTTCATACGGCCCGCAGATTCCATCTCATAATGTGTTATTTATGGCTCGCTAGCTCTGTTAGAATAAATAGACCAAGGGAGAGTAACCGCGTTAGAGATAAGTAAACCAAGGCCCGCCCCAAGACTGACAAAAATCGAAAAAAATTTCGCGCGAGCGGAGAGAACTGATCACGCGCGCGCACAGATGATGATGTGTGCGCGCGAGGCCCGTTTCCTCGCGGTGGGTCAGTTCAGTGCGCGCGCGAGCTGTATCCTCGCTCTTAGGCCTGTAATCTTAGTTCCTTGCGCTTAGGCGCGATTCATTTTCTCCTCGCGCGTAAACATCACCGCTGCGCTCGATTAATTTTGGCATTGATTTGCCGCCCTACACTTGTCCCTAACAGAGCCCTGCACCGCGCACTTCCCAGCTTTGAAAGAGGTCATGGACAGTTTCCCACAGGACAATATTGGTGTGCAAATGAAGAGTTATGTAACAGTAAAGCCTAAAGCAAACACAATTCATTAAACTCTTAAATAACTGTAGATATAACTCATAGTTTATTATGTTTACATAGGTTATTATTTCTTGTGGTGGCAAGTAATTTTCCCAGTTGTGGGAATTATAAGGTATAATCTTCCTGTAGTTGTTATGCAAACTTTGCCTTCCTGAAAGATCTTGTAGAAGACAAGAGGAAAATCAACTTGTTTTAAACTTTAATGATAACAGACCACTTTGCATTACTTATAACACCTGTTTAAAATGTTTACGAGGCTAAGATAGATATCAAACTCATAGAAATGTAAGGTATTCTGTACAGTTTGTTCAATTTTATCTGACTCTCCAGATATGAAAGAAAGGCATAATTGTGTGTTTATTGTTGTTCATGCCTGAGTGGCTTATATTTGGTTATATTGCCATTTGAAAAATAAAGGTAATTGTGACAATGAAAATACTTTTATAACAGTGTGTATTTTCATGTAACTTTTGTGGTGAAAAAAATGTCAGAAGGAACTATTGGCCCCCGGGCATCTTCACTTTATCAAATTTGGCCCTCTTTGCAAAAAGTTTGGACACCCCTGGTTTAACCCAACTCAGCTTTCAGTGTTTTAAAAAAAAATTTTTTGGGCATAATGTAAATAAAATTGGATCTGTTAATTTTTTGTTTTACATTTATTTATTTTATTTATTTATTTTTTATTTATTTATTTATTTTTAATATTTAAATCCCTTTTCCTCATTTTTCAGGCAATTAAAAGTATGTCAGTTTCTCTGGTGCAGCTCTAGTTTTGCTTTGATGGTTTGTTCTTTGTTGTATATAGACGTTGTCAAGGTCGTTTGGAGGTTATTCAAAAGGGTGTGCAGTGCACTTGGTTTAAAGAAGAATTGAAATTGAATGCAAATTAAGACAAATGCACATTTGACTGTTGGAGAAACCGCTGCAAGTCCTTCCAAACACAAGTGTTTGATTGCTTGGATTAATCACAGGATGTCTATTGATCAGTCTGTGAAATTTGCTGAGGTTAAACATTGACCATTTCATTAGCTATTCATTAGGATATTGTGTCTCTACATGAAAAAGTGCTGAGCTCTAGAGAAAAAAGAGCAGGTTTGTGCATGCGAAAGCCATTACTTTATACTGCATCCTTCTGGTGCTGTTGCTATAATGAATGCAGCCACAAATAGTCTTTCTGCCGTCCTTCGCTCAGTCTACTAACTCAACCATAGTGCTGTTTTTCTTTCCTTTTTTTAAAGCGCATTATAATCCATTAAAATGTCAAGATGTTTCTCTGAGTGAATGCGATTGCAAACCACTAGACGCTTTCATAAACAAACCGATTGCATTAGTAATGCTGGCTTTTGTTATGATGATGTTTAAATACGAAGTGGACGCACTATGTGAATGAAAAGAGTTTGGTGGGAAAGCTGAGGCTCGGCTATTGTCCTGTCCGGGCATCCTGTCCCAAATAAACCCCGTTGCCATGGCCGTCTTTCCCAGCAATGCCTAACTTGCGGCTTCTGCCATTATAGTCATCATAGGAGACTTGGAAAAAAAGACCACCACCCTTTCCTCCCCTGCATATCATGCTCATTTCTCATTTTTGTGTGTTAACGTGTGCTTGCACTTCAGGGAGTCTGTCTGTGATGGTGTCACTTGTAGAGAGGGCCTGCTGTGTGGTTTTGTGTTTTTTTTTCTTTTGTGTTTTAGCTAAGTTGTCAGGTGAGAACTTTATGGGCACTGTGATTTACACATCATGCAGTAAATCCTGTCTTCAGTACATGGTCATTTTTTTTTTCCTCGTTCGGATTTTGTAAAGAGCTCAGTGACAAAGTAAATGTGCTCGAAGTATTCAATGGCAAATCGTCATGTTTTTTTTTAAAGCTAAAATTACAACAAAAATGGACTCCAGTAATTAAAAGTGTTCACCAAAAAAGGAAAATCTTTTACTTTTCACTTGTTTCAGACCTGTTTAAATGTCTTTCTTCTGGTCAACACAGAAGATTTTGACAACCTGGAACTACTGACTTCCATAGTATTTTTTTTACTATTGTTGATGCCAACGGATTACTGGTTTCCAACATTTTAGAATATTGTCTTTTGTGTTCAGCTGGGAAAAGAAACTTATAAAGGTTTAGAATTAATTGAAAGTGAGTAAATTCTACGTTTTTAATGTACTTTCAATACTCATCCTGGATTTATTAGATCGATTAAACAGTGGACATTTTTATAATACAGTGCAATATAGAATAATGTAATGGTGTCTTAATGTATTATGCTTTAGTTTCCTCACAAGGTACAGCCCATTTGAAGTTTTGGAGAACGCATGGGTGAATAATATTATAACATAAAAATATGCTTAATGAAAATCTGTTAAAATAAAACCAGAAATTTGGAAAAACTAGGGGATTTAGGCTTGAATATTCATCCATCCAAAATATTTGTTTGTGTAATTTTTTTTATTTGGTTTAGTTCATTTTGTTTTGTGTTTTTGCTTTTTGTTTAGCTGTTTGTTTTGTGTGATTTATATTCAAATTTGTTTATTTTTGCTTGTTTGTGTTTGGTTTAAATATTTTTGTTTTGTAGTTTTGTGTTTTTTGTTTATTTTTGTATTCTTTTTGCTTAGTATTTTTATTGTTTTTTTGCTTTTTGTTGTCTTTTTCTAAAGGTTTGTTTTGTATTTCTATGTTTTTGTTTGTTTTGTGTGCTTAGTTTTGGGATTTTTTTTTGTTTTTGTTGGCACATTTGGTTCTTTATGGGAGTGAAAATACAAAGAACACTTCCTCCAGGTCACAGCCTCCCTGCTGGTTTCCCCCCACGGGGAAGAAGACGAGCCTGTTTTCAACACAAACACCATTAATAATCCCACCTGCGAGGTACATGACTCAAGATTTCTCATAATGCAAGATTAAGATTCCCATAATGTGCGCCTTTAGTCAGTTATGCTTCAGGCACACTTCTTTCACACTTTTAAGTGGTACGCTTCTAGGAAGAAAGTTTACTTTGAACTCAAAATTATTAGCAAAGATTGGCATGATTTTTCTAACTTTATTTTTTATTTTTTTATATTTTTAGCATTAGTGTTTTATTTGCTCACAGCATCTGTCTGCTGTAAAAAAAAAATTTGCCTTCATTTAAAACATCAGCGTCTCTCATTGTCCATTGCTAGAGTCATAGATGTAGTGACCTCAATGCCTCCTTAAAGATGTGCAATTTTACAAATGGCTTTTTAAAATATAGATTTTTTTGATCACACTCATTAATAAGGCTCTAGTGCATTATTAAAATTCAAATACTGTATTCATACTGTATTCATCAAGTCGATTACAATATATACAGCCTTACACCTAATAATTATGAGCTAAAGCTAGATATTCTGTTTGGAATAGTCAAGTTATAAAAGAAGGGCAAGTTGATGCATGAAGATTTACCAATTGTTCAACTTCCCTATCCATTGATGTAACAGGAATTTTAAATGTGTCCGCTTATTCTGTTTCCAATAAAACATGATTCTAGAGTTGAGCAAATTTCTCTCTTTCTTGGAAGCAAATAGTGTGGTGAAACCTCCTGTGAATTGCTGATGAAGGCACATATTTTTTAAAGCTTTTCAAGAAATCTCGGCGGATGCATTTGAGGGAACACTTGAGCGCTCAAATAGAAAACAGAAAGCACAAGAATGTTTTACAAAATGCAGTCGAGGCATGCAACCCTCTGTCCTGCATCAATGATTCACAAGGAACGCATAGGAGCGTTCATAAACAGCAGATTGTAATTCATGTTACTGTACATTCATCTACAGTCCAATAAGTAAAAGCCAATTTGTGACTTGTTTAAGAATATTTTCACGATAAAACATATTTTATTGGAAAGTATATGTATTTAAATGATGATGTCAGAGAACGTTTTTATTCAGGAAAAATCTTGAAATGTTTAAAAAGATCTGGAGGGATTTGGGAGTATTTATAACTGATCAAGTTTAAACGACTTGTTAGACTTTTTATCGGTGTTGTTATTTGTGTGTGATGAATGAGTGATTAAGTTTCTTGTAAAAAAAACCCCTGTTGCCTTTATATTTTTAATTGAATCAGATTAAGTTTTATAGTCATTTCAACTTGCATCAATTAAAATAAAATAAAAATTAAAAGTAGTATATAAAATTATATAAATATATAAAAAAATGTTGAAAACAGATTAAAATGAGTTAAAGCATCTTAAAAGTATTTGTTTTCATGACTTTGTCATTATGTTTATAGTGTGATTTGTAAATTGTTTATTGAATATTTAATAGAAGTGTTGCCATTGGTATAGACAAAACTGCTGATATAGAATTAAAACAAACAAATAAAATAATAATAAAAAATTAATTAAATAAAAACAAACAAACAAACAAACAAATAAATAAATAAATAAATAAATAACTGAGTGGATGGGTGAGTAGACAGACAGACAGACAGACAGATGACATGCCGGTTAACACCTATTCTAAACTATTCCTGCTGTTGTGTGTCATTTTGCATATATGTTAATGCTGCACAATATTGGAAAAAACTGACACTGCAATATTTAGTTTTTCTGTGATGTATATTGCGATGTAAATACACTTTCACCAGATGGGTTAAACATTTCTATTTGGAAAGAAATCATTAATTGGGATTGAATGGGTCAATTTTTCATGTTTCATGTATAAAAAAATAAACAAATTGCCAGCAAACATAATTACAAAAGAGCCACGAAAAAATAGTCAGTGCTTAATGGTTTTCCGGAGAGTCAAAAAGTATTCGGGTACAGGAATTAAATAATAAACTGTAAAATAGCACTGTATTGTCTTTGTTGTACTAATTCAGTCAAATAATTACTCATTAAAGTTACAAATGTACTTTTTTTTGTGCCTGATTTTTTCTAACTCTCTTGAAATGCCTTTAAAATAGGTGTAAATGATAAACTTTCACTTTGTTATGGTTATACTTTGCAATGATTCCACAAATCTTTTGTATTCTCAACTGCTGTGCTGATCAGTTATAATCCCAACTCAACATAACTACTGCAGACGCACATAGCAATATCACTACTGAAGCGATATTTTGTGCAGCCTTAATAAATATATCGTTATATACTTTTACATAAAGCAGTTATTTTTTATTCACATTTTTTAAGGGGGGTTCATGCATTATTTAATCCAAAAGAAATCCCTTCAAACGCACAGACTGTTCCAACAGAATTCTTGTATTGATGGCTTGCAAGTCATGGCAAGGAATTAGCTTTGTTTCCAATGCTTAAAGTTTGATCCTCACCTCTGTCAGGCGGATTGAATGTAGTTGGTGTAAAACAGCCTGCAGGACTCATTCCAGATGCACACGTTTCATGCTTGGACTTCTGATGTCTACACAGCTTCGGGCACATTTTAGCTCCAGTGCTGCGTAACTAAAGATTATGCAAAAATCCAGAGCAAGCCTCTGAAACCTTTACAGCGTTTATGCTAATCAGCTCATGACTTGACATTGAAGCCACTTCAAAGGCTCCGATAGCATCACGGCAGCCAGTGTGCAGGGGATTTTTGAAGGGCTTGAGAGGAAAATATAACGGTTTTGTGTCCATCCAACATTTTTTGGCATTGGTATGATGATGTGTCTATTTTTGTTATAAAATATGAAAAATGGTTTGATTATTGATTAATTGATTAGAGTTTTTGGGATTCTAAAGCTCTTGATTCTTGTTTATTTGAATGATTTAATTAATAGTTCTGTTAAAACGCCTGTTATTAATGCCAAAACACACACACACAAAAAAAACATGCATTTGCTAATATTGAAAATTATTATTATATTATATTCATAATATTATGATATTATTATATATTATGTTATGGCTAGACAATACTGGAAAAATAAGCAATATGCAATATTGTTGTTGAGTATTGAGATAATGATATTTAAATTTTATTTATCATTATATATTATATTTAACAATTTTCTAGAAAGATGCTATTTTTATTAGCCATGTTTTTGAGTCATTTATTTGTTTAGAGAGATTAAACTAAACTGGAAGATATATATTTTTCAGATCTAACTAATAGTAATTCAGACTAGAGGTGCACGATCTTGGAAAAAACTGACATTGTGATGTTTTATTTTTCTGCGATACATATTGATAGAATTTTTAGAATGTTTTATTCATTTTAGTCTGGCTGGAATAAGAGTTTTTAATTTTTTAAAAACTCTTTCAAGGTCAATATTATTAGCATCTTTAAGATGCTTGTCTACAGAAAGAAACCACTGTGATCCAACAACTTGTCTAATTATCCTAACTTCCCTTGTAACATAATTAACCAAGTTAAGCCTTTACATCACACTTTAAATACTGTATTCTCTTGAATAAGTAAAAAAATACTATGCTTAGTCACTGTTACGATTGACCGGGAGGATGGAGGCAAAAAGTGTCACAGATGCCGTGGTTGAAAGTGAAGTTTGATTTATTTGACACAAAGTGAAGAAAAAAATCCAGCAAAAAAAAGTGAAAGTGACAAAATAACAATAAAGAAAAATAAACTATACAATATTTACAGGGTTGTTCAGCTAAATCAATAAAAATGACCTGAACAAATAATCTGTTGAATATGTACTCTCTATCTTACCACACAACCTACTCCTACAACTTCCCACACAGAGTGAAGGTTTGGGGGCCATTTTATATCCTTGGCCCCGCCCATGGATTAAACCATTATACAGGTTGTGGGTTGACATGTGGAGAAAATGAATACATAAAAAGACATTAAACAAAAGTATAAATGATTACAAGTAAATAAATGCACATACAAAACTCAAAATACAACACAACATACAACCAATACAAATATAAACAACAGAACAGTGATTTTTATCATATACCAGGGGTTGTGACCCTGATGATGTCATCAAAAATGGCTGTATGGATGGAAAAGGCGGGAAAAGACTGTATAAATGGCTTTGTTTGTAATGTGAACAGGTTTGGTGTTGAGGGATGGAAACCGGTAAGTGTATGTAAACTTTCTATGTTTGGTTAATAAATTATGTTTAAAAGAAAATGTGTCTGTGGTTATTTCAGTGTGAATGAGAAGATGATATGGGTTATTGTTTTAAATGAAATTGAGATATTTAAATAAACACAATGCTAAACTTAGACAAAAAACAACCTATGCACATTACACAAACACACACAATACAGATAACACAAAGATCCATGTATAAATTGTTTTGTGATGTGTGTGTGTGTGTGTGTGTCAGTCACAGTGTCTCTGGTTCTACACTGTGACAGTCACCAAGGCAAGGACAAATAAAATTAATGATTAGAAATTAGTTATTAAAACCTTACGTTTAAAAAATGTGTTGAAAAAAACACTCAGTTAAGCGCCACTTTGAGAAACATTTTTTAAAGAATTCAAAATTAATAATTAATAATAAATAACTTTGACTTGAGGCCAGTTGACTGACTGATTCAAACTCTTACTTGAGTTAACTCTTCCTTGAATGAATTAGCACATGAGAGCCATTTGTTTTGCCAAGAACACAAGTTCAGGCACTTAGTGACTAAACCGGTCTCATCTTAACCATGTGACACTCCACTTAACCAAATGGATGGTGATTCAGGATAGCTGTGCTTCAGGGGGGGAAGGGCGCAACAGGGCAAGCATGAGTAATTAGAGAGCCCGGTGCGATCTGTCCGGTCAATGGAGTGTTATTCTCGAAGGAGCGTTTAACCCCATTCACATCGATCAGACCTCGCAGGTCATTACTTATGCTTTATGTTACGCAACTTAAGTCTGCCTCTCAGCCTCAGCGATAGATTTCGTTGAGTCATGTGGAATCTTTTATTTATTTGTTTGCAACATAGACCCACCGAATAGAGAGTTTCTAGCAGATTGAGCTTTCTGTTTTACAGGATAGCAGTGATATCGGCCCAGCATTGATTGATCTGTCCTCAGGTCAGATCTTGCTTTAGTGTGCACAGTCTCTTCCCATCTCTCAGCATAACTGTTATCAGAGATGTCTTTGTAGGATTTGATGTAGCACACCCTGTAGATCTCACTACTGACCTTTTTGGCTTTGTGTTTTCTCTTGCTTTGTTTTATGACTTGCATGCTGCTTTGACTTATTCATGCATTCTGTGACACTGTGGTAATGCTGGGGGATTTTTCAAGTTTGTATGATGTATTAATATATACAATATGTTAAGGCACTCACTTTCTTTCCTTACGGCTTTTTCTGTTCTTTATAAGAAGTCGCCACAGTGGAATGAACTGACATTAAAGCATTCAATGACATTAAAACATTCATTCATTCATTCATTTACTTGTCGGCTTAGTCCTGTTATTAATCTGGGGTCACCACAGCGGAATGAACCGCCAACTTATGCAGCATGTGTTTTACGCAGCGAATGCCCTTCTGCTACTCATCACTGGGAAACATCCATACACACTCATTCACACTCATACACTACGGCCAATTTAGTTTACCCAATTCACCCACATGTCTTTGGACTTGTGGGGGGAAACTGGAGCCCCCAGAGGAAACCAAGTCAAGACGGGGAGAACATGCAAACTCCACACAGAAATGCCAACTGACCCAGCTGAGGCTAGAACCAGCGACCTTCTTTCTGAGGCAATTGTGCTACCCACTGCACTACTGTGAGGCTTTGTTTATTTAAATATACATATTGATACCTTAAAAGTATTTATTAGTACCTAAAAAATTTAAGAGGAACACTTCTGTACTTTTTAGGTACTAATATGTACCCTTGAGATATTAATATGGACGCTTTTAAGTACAAATGTGTACCTTTTGATAAGGTACCATCCCAGTGACAGCTCTTGAACATTTATTTCTGAAAGTGTACAATAAAAGTTTGCTATGAGCACATGAGGAAAAATATCACAGGGCAGTGTGTAATCCAATTAGTATAAGTGCTTTATAATATCTTTAATCATGTAGTTCACATATAGTTTGAAGAGGTGACAGATATATTTTTGATACTGTAGATACATGTGCTGCGAACAGATCGTCTTCCTGTGCTGGTAAAAGTGTTTGAAATGTAAACTAACAACTAATATTTTCAAGTATATTCTCCATCTGTAAGTGTTGGGAAGTTATTAAAATAATTCTATTTTGCTGTAAGAGGTGTGAGTTTCCACTAAATTTCAGTAAACAAGCGTGGCTGTGATCATGCACACCAAACAGGCAGTACTCAATAATTTGCAAATTGCTGAGATACATTTTGATGGACAATCTATGTGCAAATAAATGTAGTCAAACTTAGGGCTGGATGACATTACAAAAATCTTGTCTTTTTGTATATTTAATCAATTAAGTTTGTATTGACTACATAGAAATAACTTTAAATAAAAAAAAGATACATTTTAAAATATAAACTCAAAAAATATAAACTTTTTGTCACTTAATTTAGGACTTTATGATTAGAAATCTAGAAATATAATGTAAATATTAGATATAAAAATATATAAATATAAATGAAGTCTAAAACACTTTTCAAAAGCATGATTAACTTTTTAAAAATGAATGACAGATGAATAGACATTTTTTCAGCAGCTAGGGAAGTAAAGAAGTAAAGAAAGAAAGAAGTAAAGAAAGAAAGATATGTTTCTTTATTGACTTTTTCACAAGTATATGTTTTTATTATTCAGTACTATTTAAAAAGGAAATCACTTAATGCCAAGAGCACATTGTGGCCAAACTACTAACTTATTTTAACCTTCTTATATAAATAATGAAATCTAAAACACTTTTCAAAAACATGATTAACTTTTCAAAACGAATGACAGATGAATGGACATATTTTTCAGCAGCTAGGGAAGGAAAAAAAGAAAGAAGTAAAGAAAGAAAGATGTGTTACTTTATTGACTTTTTCATAAGTATATTTTTTATTATTCAGTACATTTTTAAAAAGGAAATCACTTAATGTCAACAGCACATTGTGGCCAAACTACTAACTTATTTTAACCTTCTTGGGAAAAAAACGAACCTCAGCATCCAAATAATTTCTCAGTGAAGTCACTGTTTTGTCTTGTTTTAGTGTAAACTCTCAAGTAGCATTAGAATTGTTTACTACAAACAATATGGGAAATGTCCTACATAACGCCGTCTAGTCACCCAGAGTCTGATATAAGGGATTACACTGTGTATTTGTGTATTTAGTTAACGTTGCTCTCGCAGATTATCCAGATTTGCTGTGTAGGAGGAATGCTGGGAACTCCACTGAAACCTCTCTAATGGGTCACATGACCACAGCCTCGGGGGGAGCGGCGAGGTGACATCTGCTTCCTGATCTGCACATTCAAGCCGCAACACGTTCCGAGCGAACACCGCAGCATAAACCTGATAAATCTAACACAAAATAGCTGCTTGTTTACAAAACATACAACTAAGCTAACAGACTGTCATTCCATTCAAGTCCAGCGACTTCCTTCCTGCATCAAGCCACAGCAACAATAGCTTCTTCACATCCATGTAATTTGCAAATCTTAATGCTTAGACTTTGATCGGAAAGCAATAAGACTGGCGAGCGCATGGAATGGGTCTTAAACGTACTCTAGCTGAAAGCTGCAAGGCCAGTCCTGCGGTGAATAGCTCTTTGTTTGGCCGCAGAACCCCACTAAGCAGGGTGGCCGCTGATTGTGTGCTTTACAATGGAGTTGGGTGACATACTTGAGTGAGAGAGGGTGGGGAATGGGAATGAGTGGGATTCAGAACCCCCATTGGCTAGCTGCACTGTTACGCCATCTGGTGGTGAGGCAACAAGTTTAGAGAGTTCATCTACATATGAAAATAATAATAATAAATTTTATTTAAAGCGCTTTTCAAGAAACCCAAGGTCACTGTACAACATCATATAAACAATAAAAACAAATCATATATATAAAATAGAGAAGATGATAAAACACAAAGACATGAAACAATGTGTAGTAAGCAGTTATAAAGAGTAAGTTATTTTGAACAGATGAGTTTTGAGTCTGGATTTAAACAGAGGGAGAGAGTCAATGTTGCGGATGTCAGGAGGAAGAGAATTCCAGAGTTTGGGAGCAGAGCGACTGAAAGCTCTGCTCCCCATTATGCTGAGATGGGCAGAGGGAACAGAGAGGTGAATGGAGGAGGAGGATCTAATAGAGCAGGAGTGGGTGGTGATATGGAGAAGATCAGACAGGTAACGAGGTGCAAGATTATGGGTGGCCTTGAATGTATGGAGGAGCATTTTATGTTCGACTCTGGGTTTGATTGGGAGCCAGTGCAGATCTTGTAAAATGGGTGTGATATGGTGAAAAGAAGGAGTTTTGGTGAAGATGCGGGCAGATGAGTTCTGGACCAGTTGTAGCTTGTGGAGGGATTTCTGTGGGAGACCATGAAGGAGAGAACTGCAGTAATCAATGCGAGAAGTGACGAGGCTGTGAACACGAATAGACGTGGAGTGAGCGGTGAGAGAAGAGCGGAGACGGTTTATATTACGGAGATGAAAATATGCAGACTTGATTATATTATTAATGTGAGACTGGAAAGAGAGTGAGCCGTCAAGGATGACACTCAGACTCTTAACCCGAGGAGAGGTGGAGACTGAAGTGCCATCTATAGTAAGGGAGATGGAGTCAGATTTAGAAAGTGTAGATTTGGTGCCAACAAGAAGAATTTCGGTTTTATCACTGTTAAGTTTTAGGAAATGTGATGTGAACCAGCATTTTATTTCAGAAAGGCAGTTATTAAGGGTAGAAAGGGGTCCCAAGAGATATGAGTGAAACCAGTCAAGGGGGGTTCTCGCCATTGAGTTTTTCTCAAGTGGATGTAAATAGTTGACTTACTTTCTTCTATTGAGGCCGAAAAATATTTTTAGCAATGTTGTGAACAGGTTGACATTGGTGAAAAAAGTATGTGAGGGAGTTTTTTCAACATTCTTCAAAACATCTACTGAATTCAACAGAAGGAAGAAGCTCAAGCAGGTTTGGAACCACTTAGTAAATGGTATTTATTTATTTTTTAGCTAATTTATTTTTGGATGAACCAACCCTCTAAGTGGGATGTTTTGCTTGTCCTCTATAGGAACTCATTTTGAAGAATGACCACAGTGGGTTTGACAGCTTGTCTTTATGACCCGATTACAATTTTTCTCTTTTCTTTATTTTCTTCTTCTGGTGGGTCAAAGCTGTTAGCACAATCGATTGGTTTTCATATCTGTTTTCCCAGTGCTGTTGTAGTAGCTCAAACGTGTGTTGGGTTTCACTGAGTGCTATTGATTGTCTCACCACTGTGTTTCTGTTTGGGGCTCTCACATGTGCACAAACACTTGGACTAAATGGACTAAATCTTTGTGGACAAAAAAAAAAAAAAGCTTTTTGTTAACTGCTAACAGTTCAGGTGATTGGATAAGTGAGTAGCTGTGTGCTTTAAGTTTTAGGGGTCATATTACACTTACAGAAGTCAACAGATATCAGTCATCTTTACAGGTTAGGCTTTGAGACTTGGGCAAGCAACTTTTATAGTTGTGAGCCATATAAAGTATGCATTAATGCTTGTGTGCTGTATCCCTCAAATAAAACAATGTTCTTTCCTATTTTCTAATAATATAATGTCCATTTTTCAATGTTGTTTTTTAAAATGTTTTATTATTTACGTATATTTGCAATAGTAATATTGCTTTATTTTTTGTTTAGAGAAATCTTAATTGCCCTGGCTGCATTTATTTAAAAGAAAATACATTAAAGTGATGATAAAGAGCTGTTTGAATATAGTACCATCACCATTTAAGTTTAAAAATGAACATTATATAGTTATGTGTTTCCAGTTTCACATGATGCATCTGCTGTGCTGGTTTACTTCTCGGGAAGCCTTTTTAAAATCCCATCTATGTTGAAAATATTGCTTTATGTTTTATTTTGTTTTTGATTTATGTTACGAACCCTTTTCTTTTAAACACAAAATAAATCCAGCAAGGGAACGCAACATAAAGAGTACACACGAATCAAGTTGTATAACTAATTCATTTATTATAACCTCACAAATCAAATAAAAATCATGTGTAACAAATAAGCAAAAATGAAGTAAGAATCAAAAACTCACGTTCTCCAATCAATAGACAACCATAACATAAAACTAACAACCCAACAATTAACAAAGCATATCAAAGTAAGACTTAAGGAAAAAACAAGAAACTAAAGAAAATAAAAGAAACTTGATGGCTGGCAGTGAAGTCTGTGTCCTCCGCTCAATCTTGGTCCATATTTATAGCCAATTTGCAAATAGCGCAACTCGCCGCAGGTGCGCAAAGGCGGACCCCTCTAGGAAACAAACAGTGAGTGACGTCATGACACACACACACACACAAACAGGCAGCAGCCGTAACATTTTTGATTAAATTTTCATTGCTTTCGTTGTAATACCGCATACAGTACCATTTAAAAATACAAAATGCATACAGAGTCATCTAATTTTTTTTATGGTTCTTTGATAAAGTGAGATATACAGATGAAGAAAGTGCAGCATTTATAAAATGTGTAAATGTATTTAATGTCACTTTTTTATATATAGATTTGGATCCCAATAACAATATGCCAAAAGCATTTGTCAAACTGAAGTTTAATTGATTTATGTTACGATGATATAAACTTCAAAGGAATGCACATTTAAACCAGTATAACTGCATGACAAACCTAAATGACACAAATGTTGATATAAAGAAAATCATTCACTTAACTTTTTCACTTAACATCTTGTGACAAGATAAAGTACAATACAGGTCAGCAGGAACCAGTATAAGTACAGTGCTTCTTACACACAGGCTTTACTTGGGCGGGCCGCCCAGGTATATTAACAGCCGCCCAAGTATATATTTAGTGACACACTTAATTTTTTTCCTATTATTATCATCCTTTCACACTTTTCTTTTCATTCAATATAAACAAACATCCACGAGCGATTAAGTGGTGGAAAATCTGCTCTCCTGTACCTGTTTCATATTGCTAATTCTGTGTGCACGAGACCTGTCAACACTTCCCCAGACAGTCACATGCTCTGCAGACCCCCAGAGACCCACACCTATTGCATCCCGCCGGGGATGTAATTATTATAATTTCTATCGAATGTTTCTCATTTGCTGTATATTTTATTAATTTGATGATCTCAATATATTGCATGTTTTATACTACTAAAATGATTTGGCAATACTGTACAAAATGTCATGCCAATAAATCAAGCTGAACTTGAATGAGAGATAGAGAGGAGCAGATTTGACCTGTCAGTGGGTGCACATGGCTCCTGAGTAGCATAAAAGTAAGAGAAATAGTGTTTTTTTTGTTGTTGTTGTTGTTTATTTCAAGTCTTTTGTTTAACTTTTAACCCATTGAAAAGAAAAGTTTTAAAACAGATCCTTAATAAATAAAAATAGTTAAAAATCAAGTTATGTTTTGTTTGTCGCATATAGTTAACTATTTATTTGCTGTGTGTAAAAGGTGTGTTTTAATCCGGTTACCACCGCAAGTATATTTCAAACCTGTGGGAAGCACTGAAGTCACTGATTTATTTATTAATTTATTTTTTCTTTCTTCATTTTGTCATTCACGTCTTTGAATGGTAGTAAAACAGCTGGAAAACTTGCTGTAAATCACTGTCCTGAATGCATCACAGTAACAGTCTTATGTGTGTGTGTCATCTGCCTTTTATCTTCATGGTTTGAGACATTACTGAGCTATTCCTCAGTGTTCTCTGAGCTCCTCTGAAGACCTTCATCCCCCAGTCCTGCTCTTTCTTACACCACTCTCTCTTTGTCTCTTTCAGCGCTGGCATTGCTGTTGGTTTCTATGGGAATGGCGAGACCTGTGACGGCGTCAGTCGGCTTACCTACTCTCTCCGGCATGCCAACCGCACCGTGTCAGGAGTGCACAGACTGGTGAGACGCTGATACAGTTCTATTCACATCCCTCCAAAACACGGAGCTTCGCAATTTACACTTATAGACAAACATTGCGCTGTGTGATCTGCCACTCGAGAAACATGCTTTCAAATCAAATGTGTTTTCTGTAGGTGTCAGAAAGTACTTCAGCTCAGAGCCAAACGGTGGATGAAAACCTGCGAATACTGAAGGAGCAGTATGCAAAACACACAGACTATTTGTCCATCATACAGAAACTGCAGGATCAGCGGAGCGAGCTGGTCCATCAGATGGCCGACATCCCCTTTTGGAGCAACCTAGGAGTCTCCCTGGAGGATCTGGCAACCCAGATTGAGCTGTATGACTGGTACAGGTATGTGCATCATAAGAATCAAGAATTATGTAAAGAATTATGTAGGCTTGTCAAATGTGCTGGTATTACTGTAACGAAAGTTAAAGGAAAGTAGCAATATGGATATTTTTGCATCATGATATTACATGGGTAGCAGGGTGGCTCAGTGGTTAGCACTGTCACCTCACTGCAAAAAGGTCGCTGGTTTGAGTCTCGGCTGGGCCAGTTGGCATTTCTGTACAGAGTTTGCATGTTCTCCCCGTGCTCATGTGGGTTTCTTCCGGGTGCTCCGGTTTCCCCCACTGGCACGGATAGTTCACATGATAATGACAAATGATGGATGTAGTACATCTGAGTTCCATTCACACTGCTCACATTCATACTATAGATCAGTGTTTCTCAACTGGTGGGTCGCGGAGTGTGTGTAAAACATTAGTTTTTAACTTATTTTGCTTATAACGGACTTTTATTTTGAAATGCTCATACCGGACTTTTATTTTGAAATGCTTATACCGGACTTTTATTTTGAAATGCACAATTGTACTTTGTAATATTTGTATAATTTGATACATTTTGTCCAATGAAATCAATAAAAAATGTATTATTTGTAAGTTTTGGTGATTTTCTTATTATTTATCTGTCACTACTTGTGTATGTTAACAAATAAATACAAATTAATTCGTTGACCGTGTAAAAATGTGGGTCACATGGCCAAACCAGTTGAGAACCACCGCTATAGATCACACTTTTCTACTATAGACACAGCCCTTTTTTTAGGTATAAAAAATGAAGTAACAAAATTATTTGGGCCAGTTAGCATTTCTGTGTGGAGTTTGCATGTTCTCCCCGTGTTTGTGTGGGTTTCCTGCAGATACTCAGATTTTCCCCACAGTCCAAATACATGTGGTATAGGTGAATTGGGTGAACTGAGTTTGACGTTGTGTATGAGTGCATGTGGGTGTTTCCCAGTACTGGGTTGCAGTTGGATAGGCGTCCACTGTGTAATACATATGCTATATAAGGCCCCGTTTACACTAGTGCGTTTTAGTTTTAAAACGGCATTTTAGCATGAAAACGATCCGCGTCCACACTAGCGTTTCACCCAGCGTTTCTGAACATATCTCCATCCACACTACTCCACCAAAAACGTATATCACGTGACCATTCGCGCACTTTGGGCTTGCGCGTTCAAGTATAAACAGGAAGCATGTGTCTCGCTCAGCATTTGGTTATTGTTAGTCAACAAACGCTAACCCAAAACCAGCGTTCTAAATAGGGCTTACGCCGCTTGAAACGCGAGTAATTAGCAAGTGCTCGAACAATATCTTGCCTCTTGCGAATATATGCAGCTGTTGTAGTAAAAAAGGCAGAGTTTAACCGCACAAAATCGCCTAAAATGTTTTCAGATGTGTCCGTTTTCCCCCATCCACACTGAGATGGAGCAGCAGCATTTTAGAATGAAAACGGCCTCTCCAACATTTCCAAAACGCTCCATTATCGGGGCTCAAAAACTCCGGCGTAGTGTGGACGGATGGCGTTACCGTAGCAAAACTTATGCGTTTTAAAACGGAAACGCATTAGTGTAAACGGGGCCTAAGCTCCTTCTGCTGTGGTGACCCCTGATGAATAAGGGGCTAAACTGAAGGAAAATGAATGAATGAAAACATAATTTGTGAATTCCTCGGTAACTGAACAGTCCTAGAAGTGTTTCTGAAGCACATAAAGTGTGTTTATTTCATCGGTGTAATTCATTCCAACTATCCAAAGGAAATAAAAACAAAAACTCTGAAGAAAAAAAAAAACAGTGCTCAAAGGGTTTCTCTGTATCACAAGTTGAGCTCAGTGCACTCTTAGAGAGAATAGAAATTAGTATTCTGTTCACCCTCTGCTTCTCTTCAGTTATTTCCATTTCTCGGTGAAAGAAACTGCCCTGGGCTCTTGGTTATCCTTAAAAAGGAGAACTTATTTCAATACAGATTTCCAAAACAAGATGAACACAATAAACTAAACCTTTCTGGTTTTGATTCTGTCAATGTAAGTTGTGTCTGCTCATGCTAAAGTTACCATGTTTACCCAGCAACAACTTCTGTCATTGTAGTGGGTAAGCGTCATTAAACACTCCAATTCTGTCCCACAATCCATAAGAAATCATTGTAATATGTAATTTTGTGTCACCTGGCAGTCAACAACTGCAGTTATGTTCAGTTAAAGATAAAGCGTCGTTATTGTTTTCATAAATTGTTGTTTTTTTTTTTGTTTTTTTTTTCAAACAAACTCTACAACAGTCAAGAAACATTATTCATGAAAATGTAAAAAAGTTGAGTTATCGGATTATGCAAATGAACTCTTTGTCCTCTATATCATTCTCTCGCCCTATTATATAACACATATATACATACAGAGAGGGCGCCACGGTGGCGTAGTGAGTAGCACGTTCGCCTCACAGCAAGAAGGTCGCTGGTTCGAGCCCTGGCTGGGTCAGTTGGCATTTCTGTGTGGAGTTTGCATGTTCTCCCCGTGGTTGCGTGGGTTTCCTCCAGGTGCTCCGGTTTCCCCCACAAGTCCAAAGACATGCGGTACAGGTGAATTGGGTATGCTAAATTGTCCGTAGTGTATGAATGTGAATGTGTGAATGGATGTTTCCCAGAGATGGGTTGCGGCTGGAAGGGCATCCGCTGCGTAAAAAATATGCTGGATAAGTTAGCGGTTGATTCCGCTGTGGCGACCCCAGATTAATAAAGGGACTAAGCCGACAAGAAAATGAATGAATGATACATACAGAGAAGAAAACAACAAAACAAAACTAGCATTCTGATAAATACATATGCAAATAAAAAAAAGAAAAATACTAATATGAGGATTAAACATAATGAAAGAGGTTAAAAAATATACAATTTGTTAAATATATGATAAAATAACATGGTTAAGATGGTTTGCAATAGTATTTTTGTCTACATTTTCTCTCTCTCCCCCTCTCTCTCAAATGTTACACATGTATTGCCAAAGCATTTGTGATGTTTACATTAAACAGAACACATAGTGCAGTATTCATAGCGCTTTTCCCACACTTTTTTTAATGTTACAGACTTATTCAAAAATGGATTAAATTCATTTATTTCCTCAACATTCTACACACAATACCGCATAATGACGATGGGATTTTTGTTTTTAATTGTTGGAAATTTATTAAAAATAAAAAAGCTGAAAAATCTCATGTACATAAGTAATCACAGCCTTTGCCGTGAAGCTCTAAATTGAGCTCAGGTACATTCTGTTACCACTGATCATTCTTGAGATGTTTCAGCAGCTTAACTGGAGTTCACCTGTGGTATATTCAGATGATTGGACATGATTTGAAAAGGCATACACCTGTCTATATAAGATCTCAGGGTTGACAGTGCATGTCAAAGCTCAAACCAAGCATGTAGACAGAGGAATTGTCTGTAGACCTCAGAGACAGGATTGTCTCGGCACAAGGCTGGGGAAAGTTACTGAAAAAATTCTGCTACTCTGAAAGTTGCAGTGAGCACAGTGGCCTCCATCATCCATAAGTGGAAGATGTTTGGAACCACCAGGACTCTTCCTAGAGCTGGCCAGCCATCTAAGCTGAGTGATCGGGGGAGAAGGGCTTTAGTCAGGGAGGTGATCAATAACCTGATAGTCACTCTGTCTGAGCTCCAGCATCTTCTGTGGAGAGAGGAGAACCTTACAGAAGGACAACTATTTGTGCAGCAATCCACCAATCAGGCATGTATAGTAGAGTTAGAGCATAAGAAACTAAATTGTCTGGTCTGATGAGACTAAAATTGAACTCTTTGGAGTGAATGCCAGGCGACAATGACCAAAAGAACACCACCAAAATATCAGTGGAGTGGCTTCACAACAACTCGGTGAATGTCCTTGAGTGGCCAAGCCAGAGCCCAGACCTAAATTATGTTAAAATATCTAGAGAGATCTGAGAAATGGCTGTACACCATTGCTTTCATCCAGCCTGATACAGCTTGAGAGGTACTGCAAAGAGGAACGGGCAAAAATTCTTAAAGACGGGTGTGCTAAGCTTGTGGCATCATATTCAAAAAGACTTGAGGCTGTAATTGCTGCCAAAAGTGCATGAAAAAAATATTAAGCAAAGGCTGTGAATACTTATGTACATGTGATTTTTTTCAGTTTATTTATTTTATTAAATTTTTTTTTGTAAATTTCTACAATTTCAAAAAAAATATTTTCACATTGTCATTATGGGGTATTGTGTGTAGAATGTGGGAAAAGTGAAGCACTATGAATACTTTCCAGATGCACTGTATGAAAAAAATGACACAGTAGTGATTATAAAAAACACAATAATTAACAGTATATTTCATAACCAACATTTTATGATTGATTTACAACAATTTAGAATTTTTTGTGCGTTATCGTGTCGCTTTCTCTCGTGCGCACACAATTTCAGCTAACATTTTATTGTGTTTGTGTTTCCAGGGCATTATTGTACACTGCTAGTTGCATTTCCTGTAAGAGTTTTGCCCTGAGCCTGGTTTCTCTCAAAGTTTTTTTCCTTCGCTTTTGTCAATTGCTGAAGTTTTGTTCCTTGCCACTGGTTTAGGACTTTTGGAGCTGCGCATCGATAGATTTGCTCCTCAGTGTTTGGACTTTCAGCAGTGAAAATTAAACTAAACTGAACTGAACTGAAATAAAACTAAACTTCATCTGGACTGACAGTTTTAATTTACTCGAACCTCTATGTTAAGCTGCTTTGACACAATCTACATTGTAAAAGCGCTTTAGAAAAAATGATGAACTGAAAGAGTTTTTCTGCATTTGTACTGTATTAATGTAAATGTGTATTTGTCTTTTTAGATGGCTGGGATATTTGGGTTTGCTGCTGTTTGACGTGCTTATTTGCCTGCTGGTGCTCTTCGGCCTCATCCGCAACTCTAAAGGCACTCTGATTGGGTAAGCTCATATAGCTTTGTCTTTACATCATGGGTTTTTACAACAAGTTTTAGTGCCTGTTAAAACCAGCATAATGTATGAGCAGCTGCATTTGGTCCACTCCACTGTTCAATAAGTAGATGGCCTTGAGATGTCGACACCGCTCCGTGAGGCCCTGATGAATGATTTCAGACTCTAAAAGTGGTTATTCCAGATTGCTCTGAAGTGTTAGTTATGCTTTCCTGTTTTACATGTAGCTCCAGCAGAGAAACCATATTGTGTCTTTTTCTCAGATTTTTCCATCCCGCTTGGAAGTTAATTAAAAAACGCAGCAGAAAAACAGAAGAACCCGCTCTGTGATGAGCTCTCCGCTGTGTCTGAATAAAGTAGTGTGAAAAACAGACAAGTTAGCTCTGTTTTACATTACAGTGAGCTATTTCACTGTTTACACCCTGCATAGACATCATCCTAACTGGAACGCGTGACTGATTTGAAACACTCAATTTAGAGGGTAACATTCTGCCACACAACCTTATCTAAACCGCAAGTAATAGAGTTTAAATAAATAGTTTTCACCTAAGAATGAATATAATTATCTCATCATTTACTCACCCTTAAGCCGTTCTCAATATATAGCACTTTTTCCTATCAGACGAACACCATCAGAGTAGTTTTAAATTATATCCTCGCTCGTCTATAGGGTATATCTGCAGAAGGACTTTTTTCAGTAAACTGGGCCAAACACTTCTGGTGAACTGTATGGTGTTACAAAATCGCTGTGTTTACGGTCTGTTTTCTTTAAAAATCAGCAATATTCAGTGCTTGATTGAGTGGGTCTTAGAATGTACAAGAAGCACTGCTTTAAATTACATTTTTCCGCACCTTGTCTTTAAAATATGAACATTTGTTTTACCCCAGTATTTCAAATTTTCTGCGCTAACCTTCTGATCTTGACAGGTGTGTGCGTGTAAATGGCTTTTCATCTCATTTTACGCTGTCGATTAACTGGTTATATTTAATTACATTAAAGTATTGATGCTGTAATAGGAACCATATAAAATACCCTATGCTGTGTAATTGCAGTGGATGGTGGCTTTTATTTTGAAGTTTTCAAAATGCACATTAGTCCAGCATCATCAAATGAACCCATTTGCCGCCAGGGGGATAATTCATGTCTTATAAAGCACATTTATGTTTTTTTTGTAATGAAATGATTTGAAATTTTTAAAAATGTTATGTGCGACTGACCTGTACAGTGTATGAAGTAAAAGCATTCATTCATTCGTTCATTCATTTTCTTTTCGGCTTAGTGTCTTTATTAATCTGGGGTCGCCACAGCAGAATGAACCACCAACTTATCCAGCATGTGTTTTGCGCAGCGAATGCCCTTACAGCTGCAACCCATCTCTGGGAAACATCCATACACACTCATACACACTCATTCACACACATACACTGTGGACAATTTTTGACAATTTTAGCTTGCCCAATTCACCAATACCACATCTTTGGACCTTATGGGGAAACCGGAGCACCCAGAGGAAACCCACGCGAACACAAGGAGAACATGCAAACTCCACACAAAACTGCCAACTGACCCAGCCGAGGCTCGAACCAGCGACCTTCTTGCTGTAGGGTGGCAACACTACCCACTGTGTCCGTTATATTATAAAAAATGTTATTTTTATTTCACCTTAATTGATAGGACAGTAGAGAGTATAGACAGGAAAGCGTGGGGAGCAGATAGAGGGAAAGGATTGGAACTCGAACTCGGTTTGCTGTGAACACTGGAGTGCCATGTGTCATCGTACTAACCACTACGCCGTTGGCGCAGACATGTAAAAGCATCTTTAATACCTCATTAAACGGCTTTTGTAACTGTGTATGTTACATTTTTAGAAAATTTATGCCACTTCAGGTTTGGTCTCTGTGCCGCCTTTGCTGCCTAAAGATTAGGGCTGCAAAATATATTGTTTTAGCATCGAGATCGCTATGTGTGCATCTGTTATAGTCAGGATCTGCAATGTTGAAGTGGGATTATTTGACCAGGAGCCACAGTTCAGAGCATGGAGTCATTGGAGATTATTACCATGATGGAGCAAGTGTTTATCATTTACTTTTAAGACCTGTGACTGTATGAGCATATCAAGAGAGTTTAAAACACTCAGGCACAAGGAAATGTACCATTTGAAATTTAAAAATATATATATATATATATTTTATTTAATTATTTGTACAATGAAGATGCTATGTAGTGCAATTTTACATTTGATTATTCAATTTCTGTTCCTCAATTCTTACCAAATAGAGCTGTTTAAGCGGTTAAGAATTAGATAGCTATTTTACTCTCTTAATTACAAACATGCTTGGTTTTAAAAACGGTTTAAACTTAAAAAACTTACATAAATCACAAACAATTATAACAAATTGTAAAAAATATTTGAATCCCAGTTTATTTGCAAAAAAAATAATAATGTTCTGTGGACATGTGTATACATGTTATAATAGAAAGCCGGTTCCTGTCAATCAATCGCTGTGCGGGAAAAAACGCACTTCTAAGTCACGTTGCGGTGAGCCTCAAAATCACTGGGATTTGGGTCCTATTTTAACTTCAGGAAATTAAAAAAAAGAGACTTGTTGGTATACATGTACCTATACAGAGTTCTGTTCAAGCAGCATACAAAAGCTGATTTTCATCACAGGTGATCAGCAGGAACCATAGTTTGCTGCAAATTTTTTTATTTTAGTATAATACACATTTCCAACTGAAATGGAATATTAACTAGAGGGCGGGGTTTTCTTTATATGCTCCACCTCTCATCTTTAACTCACTGTAAACTAAGGATTGAAGGGGCATGGCTAAGCATATTTCGACCTTAAACTGATGTCACCAGTGAAGGACAATTCCAGAGCAGAAGTAAATTATCTGGTTTTGTGTAAAGATTATCTACAGTTTCTTTTCTTTTTCAGTGAATTCACTTGTATGCAATCAATGTTCACCTTAAAACTAACAATGTGTGCTAGTGAAAGAAAAAAAAAAAACAATGTACATTGGATTGTACAGTGGATTTAATACTATAACTTTTAAGTCTATGTCAGTCTTTAAATGTTTAGTTTTTTTTAATGTATTACTCTATAAGAGAACATTAAAATAATTGACTTTTAATCTGAAACACAATGCATGACATACTCTTAAGAGGGTAAAATTGCATTTTTTGTTTTATAAATAGATGACTTATTAAAAGATTCATACAAAGTTCCCCAGATATCTTATGCTGTATCCATATCTTTTAAACGAAATCAGGATGTGAAAATGCCGTCTAGATAGATGGACAACGAACTAGGTTTTGAAAGGGAACTATTTTCAATTTATGTGCGAGTCTTTCTTTAGACTGTCTGTCAGGTTTGTTTCTCGTTTCTGTCTTGAGGCATGGTGTCAGGACAGATTGTGTTCTTGTGTTTAGCAGATAGCACACAACTCGTTCCTCTAGCCCTGATATAGAACACAGTGTTTACAGATGGAGCCATTGTGTCTCTTAGGCAGTCGTTAACCTGATGTTTCTTATAGGAGAGAACAGTGCATCATTTCCCCCGGGCCAGAGCTCACATTAAAGACTGCCATCTCTATCCCTGTAGCTGTCTCACTGATATCCTCCAGCTCGTCTGGTTCACTATAAGTCAAGACAGTTAACATTTTGCATCTATATTGCACAGAGAAAAAGGCGGTTTGACTTGAGTGCATGTCAGAAGATAAATGTCAGGGTATGGATTTACTCTGTAGTACTTGCTAAAAGCATGAAATATTTAGGTTGCTGTTTACTGCACACTTGAAAAGCATTTTATGATGCAATGATACTGTCATAAAGTTTGATGGGGCTTTTATTTAAATGTACCGATGGAATCATACTTATACAGACACACACGAAAAATATGTTTGCTGTTTGTTCATACTACTTATTTAAAATGAGCTTTTTGTGTGTGATGACTTAATTATTTTATGTTCAATTCACCTAAATTTGTAAAAAAAAAAACAAATCAGTTAACATAATTTTTCATGTTTTTTCAACACAAATTGAAACAAAAAAATCAAATGCGCTTAATTTTTATATTGTTTTTATATATTTTCCAGTTTTAAATTCTGAATTGATATTGTTTACAAGTAAACATTCTTTATATAATTGTTTTTCAAGTAAAAAAGGATTTTAGCATACACTACTTGAGAAAAGTCTTGTCGTTGAGTTGTAAGAGCAACCAACAATCACTTTACTTCAAGTTGATCCCTTGGAAAAGTGGCAGAAGGTAGATTTTTCTGGTAAATAATCTGTTGAACTGCATCCTAATCATCACAAATTCTGCAAAAGACCTAATGGAACATGCATGGACCCAGGATTCTCACATAAATCAGTCAAGTTTGTTGAAGGAAAAATCATGGTTTGGGGTTACATTCAGTATGGGGGCTTGTAAGAGAGCAACAGCCTGATGTATCAAGACATTTGTGCTGCCCAATACTTTACAGACCACAAGGCAAATTCTTCAGCAGGATAGCGCTCCTCGTGCTTCAGCCTCCACATCAAAGCAAGCAAAGAAGGTCAAGGTGCTCCAGGATTGGCCAGCCCAGTCACCAGACTTGAACATTATTGAGCATGTCTTTGGTTAGATGAAGGAGGAGGCATTGAAGATTAATCCAAAGAATCTTGATAACCTCTGGGAGTCCTGCAAAAACGCTTTCTTTGCCATCCCAGATGACTTTAACTTATGTGAGTCATTGCAGAGATGTACGGATGCAGTCATCCAAGCTCATGGGAGTCAAACACAATATTAATTCTTTTTCCACTGCACCATGACATATTTTACTGTACATTATTTCGGTTAAGTGACAAGACTTTTGTCTAAGCAAAGTCAGACCTTACTGTCCTAATTAAATAATTAAAAATCAAGACATGATCATGTTATTTTTTGGTAAAATAAGCGTAACCTATAGACCTTTGCCTTTCATATAAGCCACTTCTGGTACCACATGATTAACTAGATAGTAAAGTTTGAGGACAAACTTTATGGTGGCTTGAAAAGCCAGTTTTAAATAGTTTATTTAGTTGAAAAATTGGCATGTTACTAGCATGATTCTAGCATGAATTAGCATGATCTTAGCAT
>CAIGQQ010034267.1:4103051-4132901 GCA_903798035.1 Danio albolineatus
TATGGAGAATAACAATAGTGGACTTTGCCATTGGCAAACCCCACTAATAAACTCACAGAATAACAATAGTGGACTTTGCCATTGGCAAACCCCACTAATAAACTCACAGAATAACAATAGTGGACTTTGCCATTGGCAAACCCCACTAATAATAAGTTTAAGTGAGATAACAGTATGTTGGCTTTTCAAGCCACCATAACTAGAAGTTAAGTTCTAATTTGTTGGTCCTAAATCTTGGATAGGCGACAAGACTTTTGTCAGCTAGTGTATTTGTCAAGAATAAATCTTTTAGTTTCTATCTCATATGAACTCAATTTATCAACTCTTATTACACTTTATTCTATTGAAATTATAATTAAATTGAAATATAAATAACTGTTATATTAGTTTGCACATTGTCGAACTGTTTTCCAAACATGATATATTTTAACTGTACATTTAGTTGAAACTGAGATTTAACAGCATGCTAAATGCTTAACTAGAAATGTGTTCATATTTCTTAATGGTTTTGAATCCCAGTGTCACCTCTATAATTGTACCACCATTACACTCATATTATAGATGAAAGTTGTGAAAATTGAGGTGGCATAAACGGTTTCCCCCACAAAAACCCCTCTATTAAGGGTTTCAAACCTCATATTATGTGAAAGCATGTCTATGATGATGCTGAGATAATGATGATGATTTTCTTTGTTCTTTTAGGGTGTGTATTCTAGGTGTATTGGCGCTGGTGATTAGCTGGAGTTCACTGGGTCTGGAACTGACGGTCTCCTCGGTGAGTGTCTTCAATGCAGGACAATGTTGTAGCAATTTCTCAATTCATGTCTCATGCTCATGCTCAAAGCTATAGCTAAAACTACAGATTCCACTAATAGATTATTTCTGCCATTAGCAGTTATATCAATCATATCAAATCGTAAAACAAGCTTTTGTTCCATGGCTTCAAGGACATAATGCATAGATAATGATAGAAAAATAATAGCATATGCTAAAATTGTATTTAAATGAATTATTTACCCAAAAATTATGATTCTAACATAAATAAACCCCCGACTTCTTCCGATCCTGTTTGAGTTTCTTTCTTCTGTTGAACACAACGGAATTTCTTGTGAAGACTTTTGGGGAAAGAAAGAAGCCATTTACTTAAAATATATATTTTTTGTTCCTGCTATGGATGTCAATGGCTTCTTTTTTCCAACATTATACAGACTATCTTCTTTGTGTTCAACAGAAGAAACTCCTATGAAATAAATAAAAAAAGAGAAAAAGAAATATCCCTTTAAATGTTCAGATTTTTAATTGGCTTAAAGTTAAACATTGCCATCCATAATATTGTACATTTAGATCATCATCGGTATAATCTCTGTAATCATAGGTAAAATCACATACGTTTGACCTCATTACAATGTTGAAATGTAGCTGGTTTCTATATTAATCTTATGAAAAGCTCTAGTCTGAGTACATCAAGTATAAATGTATGTGCTGTAGCTTAACAACACATGGTGTCATTATTTTGTATTATCAATTTAATACATGTCTATGATAATAATGTAATAAAACTCATGCAGTATGTGTATCTCCTAGTCGTGCAAGAAATAACAAATAAAAATCATGGTTCAGTTACTTGTGCATCAGTAATCTAATGGTAAATTCAGTTTATCACCCTTTATCCCATTGAGGGCTATTTATGTGAATCAATCACAAAGAAAAGAAAACATGCAACACAGGCCACACAACAATTTAACATAAATGATTACCTAAACAAAAACTGCAGCTAAAAACTGATCAAAAGAAGTACACAGGATTAATGTAGGAAGTAAAGGTCAACATATTTTTTTCAATGCTTAAGTTCAACACTTGAACGGATTGTCCATGGCACAGTGTTTAACTTGTTTGTCAGCACAGTTTCAACTAACTTCAAACTAAAAGATCGCCTGTTTACATATCAACTTTTCATTAACATTTAGCAAACTAACCAGAAGAATTCAGCATTTTCATGGAGCTGTCCATTTCGCATAAAATCTAGTTAAAACTTACAGCAGAGGTTATTTACTTATTAGGAATGTATGAATGGTGAAATGTAGAATATAGTTGTAAGCTAGTATATATACTATCCAGTGGTTTATTTACTTCTAGTAGGCGATTGAAGTGGGTTGTTTCAGAAAAAACAAAGCCTGATTTTCTGAATTCATGCTTTTCCAATGGGGAAATTAGATGTTCTTAAAGAAATTAAACTGAATTCAGGGATCTGAAGATGAAGCTTTTTTATGAGATGGACTATTTTTGACTCGACTTGTCATCTTAAAGACACAACACTTGTCAAACCGCTAAAGCCCAGCCAGCTGTCGGAATGCTAATTAAATCTCTGTCGCTGAAAATAACTACTTCAAAAATATACACTGCTGTTCAAATGTTTAGTGTGCTTATACAGAGGGAAATTTATTTGATCAAAGCATACACAGTAAATTATAAAACTGTCATCACGAAATTGTTTAAAGAGATAGTTTACCCAGAAATTAAAATTCTGTTGCTATTTAGTTATTATTTACCTGTTTAAAACTGTTGAGTTTCCTTCTGTTAAACATGAGGAGATATTTTGAAAAATGTTGGAAACCTGTTATCACTATCTTCTATAGTATTAGTTTTTTTCCTACTATGGTCGTCAATGGTTACAGGTTTTATATATATATTCTAGAAAAAGAAAGAAACTATAAAGGTTTAGAAGTACTTAAAGGAATGTAAATAGTGAGTAAACATTCATAATCCCTTTAAAAATGTTCTGTTGTGATCTATCTATATATATATATATATAATGTGAATTATATGTGAATTATTCCTGTGATGTAATGCTGAAATTTCAACATCATAAGTCCAGTCTTCAGTGTTACAACATGATTCTTGTTACTGATGATTAGGGCCAAACGGAATCTGTGGGCATTTTTTTGCTATTTCTGCAAAAAAATTTTGCTATTTTGCGGAAAATCTGCGGATTTATGTGGGATGGTTTTGAAAGTGTCATAATTAAAAATTTATATTAATATATGAAATAAAAAGTAATACCTTTTTAACTTGTATTTAATGTTTACAATGCGAATCAATTTAGATCCACTTTATTTGGTTAACAAAGCAAGCCTCTCGTATAAAATATCTACTAAAAGACTGAAAATATTACTTTACAAACTGTATTGTAAATAAATCACATGAACATTTTCGTATTAGTCAATAATATTACTGAAATTAATAAAAAAAACTGAATAAACATACATCTACACAAGTGAATAAACAGAATCAATGATGGGTTAAAAATCTGCGGAATTCTGAGCGTGCAGATTTTGTGTGGGCCTGCTTATGACAAATGTAGTCAATAAATGATCTGATAATGTCAAAACCTTTATGAACTTCATGGGGGGGAAAGTCAAATGTACTCCTTAAATGTCATTGTTTGCATTTCTTCCACATTTTAGGGCTTCAGTGACTTCTGCGCAGCTCCTGACATGTACATTACCAAGGTGTCAGAGGAGTACACGATTATCAAGAAAGGTAAGTTTCATTCCTTTAAAACTGTGCAGAAATTGCATATCTTTCTCATTTCTTCGACCTCCTCCCGATTTGTGAATAAGATGCTGAATCCAGCAGGTGTTACTGTGATTCACTCATGAGCGTTTCTGAATTTAGTCTGATGGAGGTGCGTGTTCTCCGAGGAATGAACAGTCATGCACTCTTTCATTTCCTGTTGGCTCAGAGAGGAAGCGTTCCTTCTGACTTTCTCTTCCTCAGTTTATCAGCATTACTCAACACAGCAGTTCCTCTTCAAAGTGACCTTATTATCCACAGGAGACTGGATGCTCTCAGTCAATCAGTGTGAAGATACAACAGTGTGGGGTTTTTTTTGTGTGTGTGTATGTGTGTGTTTTTCTGATCATTCCTTTTTGGGTGGCTGCAGCAAAATGATGATGATGATGATGACAGTGATGATGGTAAATGCAGTCTTTTTAAGCCTAGTGTAGGTGGTCTCAGAGTTCAGCACATTGGAAATTGCTGTTCCTGTGACATATTCCCTGGAAAGGAAACATTTGCTCTGGCCAGGACATGTGAATCCTATTCAGTTTTTTTTATGTATTACATTATCTGGAACTATACTGTGCATTGGTTAGAAAGGGATATTTACTTTTATTCAGATTTAGCACAATATTATTTTTTTAGTTTTGTTTTTTGCTAAACATTTAACTAAAACATTTAATAAAGACAAAAACCAATACCTACACTTCTAAAACTTTTTTATTGTCTAAATATTGTACAGTGTATCAAACAGACATCAATCAGGCATGACATCAATCACCTTAAACACTTATACACAGCTTTAAACATGCAGTTATTATACAAATATTTTATAATATAATTTTGTTATATAATCATATAATATAATTTATTTAATATTAATATATTGATATATTATAATATATTAATATATTTATGAATGCATACATTTTGAACATCAAAGAATTGAAAAAGCTCTCAGATTTATTATGCTTGTCTGATTATTCTTAAGTTTTAATTCTTCCACCTATTTCCTCAGTTCCCTCATCACCGTTCTCTGTCATTAACATGCTTTTGACACATGATCACTCAGAAGTTGTAAATACATATTATTGTAAGTCAAGATTACTTGAATCTATTAACATTACTATTTAACTATTTAACAACTTAATGCGCTAAAAGTTGGGATTACTTGTTTAAATATAATAAGGTGAACAAACTTATTCATAATAAGTTAACTGCACTTAATTTTATTAGTGAGAACTAATAATAATTTGGTTTGGTAACATACAGAGAGCCACTGACTAACAATTGGTCACCTTAGAATTATAAGGTTCTATCTGACATTTCTGACAAAACTGAGTTTTTGACGGGCGCCACGGTGGCCTAGTGGTTAGCACATTCGCCTCACAGCAAGAAGGTCGCTGGTTCGATCCCCGGCTGGGCCAGTTGGCATTTCTGTGTGGAGTTTGCATGTTCTCCCCGTGGTTGCGTGGGTTTCCTCCGGGTGCTCCGGTTTCCCCCACAGTCCAAAGACATGCGGTACAGGTGAATTGGGTAAGCTAAATTGTCCATAGTGTATGTGTGTGAATGAGAATGTATGGATGTGTTTCCCAGAGATGGGTTGTGGCTGGAAGGGCATCCGCTGCGTAAAACAAATGCTGGATAAGTTGGCGGTTCATTCCGCTGTGGCGACCCCGGATTAATAAAGGGACTAAGCCGAAAAGAAAATGAATGAATGAATGAGTTTTTAACATTCTCAATATATTGACATTAAAAACATACAGAGATTCAAAGAGAACCACAGGTCAACAGGGAGATTGCAAAGGACCAGCTTCTGCTTTAAACTGAACTGACTAAATATCTACTATTTAAATATCTACTATAACGAATGTAAAATACAGTTAAACACTCTAAATCTGTTGAAACAAGTCAATCTGATGGCGGTCGAGTTTGAAGCTGGATATTATGGGGAGATCGTTGACCAGAACAGTAAACACCTCCGCCAGAACGCACTGAAAGCTCAAATTTAAGTTTATTTTACAGTCTACAGTATGGCAGAAACACCACTGAGCCTCGCATCCGTTATAAAACACTCGCAGGATATTAATTTGGACAGTTATGCGGTTATATTAAAATTGTTCACACAAAAATACACAAAGAGAGACTTTCACTTCATGCAGTTTGTGAATGAAAGACTTGTATGGTCAGTACTAGTCGCAGATGCGATCATGAAGCTGTTTTTGCAACGAGTTTGAAGTAATCATTCAGAAAACAGGCGAAAATCCGTTACTTCGATTGTTTTTTATATAACAGATTAACAATAAAATCCAAAAATTATACTATAATATTGAGAGTTAATTTGCGGCCCACCTACTGGATCACTGAGGCCCACCTGTTGAGAATCACTGGTATAAAGTACTAAGTAAACTTTGACTGGAGTGCTTAATTGCAGAGCTTTTGCAAATATTTCCACATCTTCATGATCAGATGCTTCAGTTTTGACTTTCTTTTTGTCTAATTATTTCGTTGTTGAGGGGAAAGTGCTAGCACATAATTAAATATTCATCTTTATGGAAATTCCAGCAATTTGGGGCGTTTGCTGACCACTGAAAAATATAGTTTAGCCTTTTTTGTGCATAATGAATATCCCATGAGTAAAGAATGAAAAAGACCTTTCTATTGTGTAAGTAAATCAGTCCCTTTAAGATGCAGAGGTCTTATTGGTGTAGAATTACTGCTACACCGGAAGCTGAAGTGTCATTTTGAATGATGCTTTTTTGCATTAATATAGCTTAAGCAGGTTTGATATGTCAGCTTTGGCCTCAGTTATGATTAATCAGTTTGTTGGTCTGCTGAGAAGAGTTCATCTACAGCAAAGCCAATGTCTGGAGAACAGAGCACATGAGAGAGAGATAAGAGGAGAGGAAGAGAAAAGCGCTGAAGGATGAGGATGATAAACCATGTGACTATCAGCTTCACACACCCATGTAATTGTGTGTCTTCTGGGCTCTATTCTTATCTTTGTTCCTCCTGTCTTCAGCCTTCCTCTCATTTGCTCCAAATAACTTGTTAAAGCGACAGTTCACCCAGAATTGAACTTTCTGCACTATTTACTCACAATTAAGCCTTTCTAAACCCAGTCGCAACTAGTTTTAATAGTTTCCATGAATAAAACATTAATTAAAAATATGTGCGCTATATTTTAATAAATACTCAGTGCAGTATATACTTTTTTTATATATACAGGGTGATTTCAAAAAGAATACCACAACTCTGATGTCACTTCAGTGTCTGGAGGGGGTCATATTGAACATCTATGAACTTCTTTGAAAAAGAAACTTTAAGTACATTTCACATTGATTAATTACCCAAGGTTTCATCATGTTTCTTTGATTAAATACAGCCTTTGTGATATTCTTTTTGAATCACCCTGTTTTTATTATATACATCCTGGTTATCCCGTAAAGCAAGAAAAATAAGGGAGTAAAAGGTAGATTTAACTGCAAAATTTTCATTATCTCAACCTTTACTCCTGCCAACATGCAAGTATCTTCGGACATTCTCGAAATAAACCGTATATGTGTGATTACCTAAATTTTACCTACATTCCAGCAACCCCTACAGCATTCCTCCGTCTGTGGACTGTTAACATATTTTGACACCATCAATGGTGTTTCTAAAACGTTTTGTTTTTCAAACTCTTTCCAGTTATGGCTGTTGATCCGCTTGTGAGATTCTGAACATATGTTTTCCCACTCAGTGCAATAATGTTATTTTTCTAAAACAATGGTGTTGTTGGCAATGTTTATTACTTTTAACAAATGTAAATATATCAAATATAAAGAGTTTAGTTGCAAAAACGTATAAGTGCCATCTGAAATTTTCTAATGTTAGCATTTTCCTCAAGCTCCTATGTCTTGATCCAGTCATTTTACTTGCATTGCAAAAACAGGTTATTTTTTATGTTTTTTTTTTTTTTACATGATAGAACTAAACATAAATGTAAGAGGCTGAGAAAAATTGTTATTGTAGAAGAATATTCCAGATGGCACTTAGGTTTTTGCATCTGAACTCTTCATATATCCTAAAAACTAGTTGAAATTAAGGTGCATAAAAATAGACAAAAATCCACAACATTATTTTAAAAAGAAAAAAATCACATAAGTGTGCAACAAAAGGACTTCAACTAAAATGCTAACCGAAAATATGAACTGAAAAAATATCTACTTTTAAGATAAGTCAGTGTTATAAGTGTATAATATAACATACATTGACTTATAACATGTAAGTCAGTGAGTTGTAATGAAGAGCCAGCTCAGTCCAACCTGTGAACTAGATGAACTAGTTTATTAAATAATAAATTAAATAATAATAATACTTAAAAATTAATTTCAGTGACTCATTACTTTATTAATTTATTACTCAATAAAATACTCCTAGAATCAGAAGGTCCATTTTTGACCATATATGAATTGTGTTTTGCAGCTTACACACACACACACACACACACACACACACACACACACACACACACTCTGCATGATATCCGCTGAACACGGACAAATATAAATCCAATCAGAGAAAGTAGTTATAACCTAATTTGCTCATGAGTTGTCAATAAAGGTTAAATTAAAGTGTCAAAGAAAACACAGCCAGGAATTAATATTAATCTCTGCATTAACTGATAACAGTAGATCTGAGTGATTTGACACGATTCAGCAGTTAACACAGGTTTGTTGAAATACGCTTAAAATTTACAGTAAACACAATTGACAAAAGATACAATAATGCATAATGTATGCCTCTGGAGAGGAGCTGAATAAATGTATAATCTGTAAATCTTCCATTGTGCATTCTGAAGCACATGTCTCATGCAGTCGTTGCACAGTAACTCGTAGTAAACAATCTGTAATTGCTTTTTCAAAATAAAAGCCCCACATACTTGGCAAGTTAAATATAAACTTTAAATAAGCTTTAAAATAACTAATGGAGGTAAACTATCATTGTTTTCTTGCTAGAAAACGGTGTTGCTTATCAAACACAGCCTGAGGCATGCATATTAATAATCTCACAGCTACATAAGTCTGGGGTTCTCTTGGTGACATCAGGTCCGGATGAACGACCTAAAGTAGTCACACATGCAAATGCAGAGGGCATGGCCCATGAGTCTTGTCACAGTTTGTTTTGTCTTCTGATTGGCCCATTGTCCACTGGGGTTTTAAGTGCATTGGATATGGTCAATGATATAATCTACAGTGTGGTAAAGAGAACCACAAAAGTTATTTTTCACATGATGAACATTTTGATCAAATATTGGTGACCTTAAATACCTCGATCAGGAAAGTCTGTTTTGCTTGTGGAATTGTAGAATTTGTAACACTATTCCAGACTGAATGTCTTTCACAAGTGGCGCATGGATTTAACGCATCATTTCAAAGGAGTGTCTTCAAAATATGCAGGCCATACTTTAACTCACACCTTTGCACAAGTTCTCAGAATAAGATATGTTGTAATAATTCAGCCGGAAGCATTAATGGCTGTGGATGGAAAGCAGAGAGAAAGGGATCAGTGAAGCTTTGAGTGTGTTCCTTCTGGCTATCACTGTCCTAGACTCGTGAGTCACCCTACTGCGCTTCACTAGAATAGAACCGAGACGTTTCTGTACTTACAAATAGCACACGTCCCTTCTGTGAGGAAAGCCCAGCATGTCTTCTGTGCTCGGGTGTTTTATATAGACTGTAGATGTTTAAAGAGGCTTTTTACAGATTTCCGCCATTATTAAACTAGTAAATCTCACAAACTTTTTTTAATATCTACTTTATTTCTAATTGTGCTGGTTTCATAAAGACCTAACCATAAACACAAACCACCAAATTTACTCGTATCTCCCATGAATAGATCCTACATCTATCAAGCTTACAAACTTCAGACCATCATTGATCAATCTAGCCATCACATGTGGCAAGCCTAGCAACTGACCTGGAACATGTTAGCAACATGGTAATTAATGTTTAATACAGTGATAATTTCTGCTTACAGCATGCATATTCATGTTAGAATTCCACTAATTCATATTTTTATGCAAATTAAAACCATGCTGATTGATGCAAACAGTGTTAGCAATGTTAGAAGTTCATGCTAATAGGCTAACATATTAGAAACATGCTAGCAATCTTAAGTGTGTTAGAATTATTTGTGTTATTTGTGTTAGAATACCATTAATTTATTTTTGATGCAAATCAACACCATGCTGATTCATGCAAACAATGTTAGCACTGCTAGACACGCACCATTCACAATTCATGCCAGTAGGTATGGGTGGGCGATATGGAAAAAATATCATATCGCGATTTTTTTCTGGGAAAATCACGATTCACGATTTTTATCACTATTCTTTTTTCAAGTTTTCTATTTTGCAAATTACACAGGCACAATACAACTAAACTAATGTCCCAATATTAAAATATACTATTCTGCAAAGGAAGAACAATCAACAAGACTTGCAATTACCATCAAAATGAACATTTAACAAATCTAACAAATCTTTATTAGACAGATCCTCAGCAACACCTTCAACAATGTAAATGGCTTTTTTTAACAAAGTTAACAAAACTAGTAGTGTTTTGAACTTAATAAATGCATAATAATCATGATAACCATGAAACCATGATTATTCTTCAGACTACATGATTATACAACCAAAATCTATAATTGCTGCATCCCTGATTGTTACGCAGTTCAAAACAACATATGAATGTGTTTGTAGAAGAAGCCTTCTTGAGCAATGCACTTATTTTGTTGTGCTTTAAAAATACAACATTTGAATGTGTTTGTAAAGAAAGCCACATTGTACAATGCAGTGATGTTATGTAGTTTTAAAGTACAACATATTAACATTTTAATGTTGAAAAGGCCAACGTGGGTGTCTTAAGGAGCAAAAAAACAGCATATGGGCTCTTATATTGCTGTTGTGTCATCATCACTTATATTGAAAGTCATCTCTGGCCCCTCATTTGGGATGCTTTTCATGCCAACTACGGTCCGTGTTATTTCAGTGACAAATGTCGTGAGCGCAGTCTTACGGGGCGAGATCACATTTATGTACAGTAATACGTGGGTCTCCGCTTGCGCGCCTTTTTCCTCCGTTCGTGCATACAACTTCTTGCGCCCTCAAATAAACGCTGCCGAAGTGTGATTTAGTGCGTTTGTGTAACGCGTATGTCTCCAACATTTATAAGATTTGCTATGAATATTTATGAATGTCTCCAATAAACCTACAGAGCGGCATTAATGCGTCCTGAAGTAAAGTGAAGCAGCTTTAAACTCCAGCAAGATAAAGTCATTGTATGCCGAAGCGTAGAGCTTTATCTGTAAAGTATATTTATGGAAACTGTTCATCATAACTGAAAGCTGCGCCTGTATGCTGGCCTCGCGCATCGCGCATCCCTGTCAGCATGTTACCTTAAAGGGTTAAACAAATGACACACAGCACTATGGTTACACAAAAGTTGCCGCTGTTATAATTCACTCACCTTTTAATACGTTTTGGTGCGATTATAACCTGCTATTGAAAAAAAAACAACGACAGACGAGTGAATGTTTTGAATGAGAAGTAGTAGTAGCCGTGGCGGGATGAATTTAGGTGAGGCGTCCGTCATGGAAGAATGAATATAGCGGAAGCACTGCACTATATACTGTATGGCGATACAACGATTTTTCTGAAAAAGTGGATCGTGCAGTAATTATTATCGTCCACGATTAAATATCGTATTATCGCACAGCCCTACCAGTAGGTTAACATAATAGAAACATGCTGGCAATGTTAAGTCGTGCTAGCAACAAGTGAATTTGTGTGGCTTTATCAATAGTATCAACATCCTGTCAGTTTTAATACTTTAACTATAGAGGCAGCCATTGTAACCATTTTTAAAATGTGTCATTTAAAGGGTCACGAAACACCAAAACACATTTTTTGAGCTGTTGACAGTCATATATGTGTCCCACGCTGCTATAAACACTATTAGGACACATATAATTGACTAAAGAGTGAAAATTGGTTGTTTTTGCATTATTTCGAGCAAATTCGTTCTTCTGGTTTGAAACTAATTTTTGAAGCTGCGTCACGCCGATGAGATCCATGCGTGTATTCCAGCGTGGAGAGTGGACGTCTGTACTGGCCAGTGCATCATGACGTCTTTGAGCGAGCGGCATTGATTCATGAGATAGACTTGGTTCAGCGCGCTGTATTGTGTATGCGGTGCAACTTCATTAATATGCATGACAGCTTCGAAGATCGTTTACCTGCTACAGTGTTCAGACGGCAGAGAGACGCCACATTGTGTTGCCAAAACAGGTGGAAGAAGAATTGTTTGCCGACACAGGTCGCCAGTGTTGTGTTTATAAACGTGCTCCAACGAAAGTTTTGCTTTCATTTCCCCGCTATGAGAGCGCAACTGGACTGACGGTGGATTACAGTGAACGCGACATAAATGCATTTGTAAGGAACATTATTACCCGAGAGCTTTCCGCATCTGGAAATGGTGAAATCCCTGTTTGTCTCCTTTTCAAAAAACAGCCGCGGTCCAGTTGGTGTTGATTTTGGTGTTGAAGTGAGAGAATGCTGCTCCCCGAGTGTAAACATATAAACACCCTAATCAAACGGTTACCGTCGTGTAGAATTTTCGCCGCGTTTTGTGACAGGATAGTCTACAGACACACGGCTTTCTGACGCTGCTTACCGAGGGCGTCTAATTTACCGAGAAATGCAGAGTTTTTTTTTTTCTAACATATGCCGTGCGCTCTAACACACTCCATTAAATCTGCACTCCTCCAGCAGTTACTTACATTTAGTATCTCATTTGTCACGAGGAACATGCAGGAAATCTTCCTGAGTAAAAGTGCCAAACTGCAGTTAAAGTCGACAAATTAATAATTTGTCAAATAATTGGATTACTGATGTCAATGTAAACAGTCACTGTCTTTCTCCCCCCTGTGTCTGTGTGTTTGTTTTGCCTGTTTGAAAATCAGCGCGTGCCCAAATGGAAACTCCCATTTTTATGCAAAACCTCCTCTCTTTCCCTCCCCTGACACTCCCACCTAAACAGAGCTGGACACACCCACTTTCCTGAGCTTTTCCAGACTGTAGCTGTGAAAACACCTTACTGAGACAGGGGGGTTTCGTGGCCCTTTAATAACTTTGTTAAAATAAAATCCATATAACTGTAGTACTTCGATTTTTCCTGTATGTATGTTTTATTCCAACATTGTGCTTTGATTAAAATCTCCAACGAGAACCTGAAATACATTTTAGCATCCACCACAATTTGTCATTGCTTTAAATACGTGTGCCTCTGTTGTCTAGCGGTTTATAATGTTTATATAATGTTTAATGTTTAAGTTTATAATGCAAAAACACGAGTTTGCTTAAGAGATGTCTTCAAAACAACACTGCAGTAAAAACTTGTGAAGTAGTTGAACTGAAGTATGCACCTTCACAGATGGTTTATAACAATTATAGGCTTTATTTCTAAAAAAGATTTTTATAAAATATGGCAACAGACAATCAAAGCTTAATTCTAAATTCTCAATAGAGGTTTTGAATGTAAATACCACTTGACAAAATTCAATTCTTTACAGTCTTATTGACCTTATTCTTCAATGCAGAAGTGCACCCATTTTTACGATTGTTTCAGAACTTTTGATTCGGTTTGTTACAAGAGTAATGACTCGTCATAAACAGCAGAAAATGGTAAAAATAAAAGTAGAATAACACAATAATAATAATAATAATACAAGAACAGATCAGTTTGCAACATGAAGCAACATAACGAGCCGTTATAACATCTAAAAATCAATGGAAGTGAATGAGAGCAGAAGTCTCATTTGAAGAGCCAAAAAGATTCCAATGGCTTCACCCGCTCTTAAGTGAAGAATAAGGTCAATATGAACAACCAGTATGACCACTTTGGCCATTCTAGTAGTTATAGAATTCCGGTAGTTACCGTATTCATGTACAGCTGTAACATACTATACATGAGCTGTACATGATTGCTGTAACTATTATTATATTAGAGACTCACTAGTTATAAGGCAATGAGTTAAATATTATTAAGTAAAGTTCAGCAATAGAACTTTTGTTTATCAATATGAAAATAAATGCCCACTATAATTCTCTTCTATTACAAACACATCTTCTTCAGAAGAATGTAAAATTTTAAGTTCATCACTGTAAGATCTTATTTATGAAGTGTTTCTCGCCTTTTCTCTGGTGTTCTGGCATGCACCCAGCCTCCTATGAATCAGGATCTTTTACAGCCTGTAGTCATCACAGCGTGAGTGGGATTTAAAGCTCTGCCTCCACTCAGATCGTTTTTGGAAGTCATCCCATTGTCTTTGATATGGGCATCGCCAGTCAGCCAGTACTACAATACAATTACCGGAGGTCATTTACACATGATGTATGGAGCCCTGAATACTATTAGAGGCTATAAATTCAGCCAGAACCTACATTTCTACGTTATACATCAGTTTTGCTCAATTCAGTCATTTACATACAACCATCCATGTGTGTAATTGAGAGGCCCGTTTATTCCCCTCATCATTGCCATAATTATACCATTTATTGTCCAATCAGGGAGGCTGGTTGTTTGGGACTGAGAATAGGCTTGTTCATAGGCCGTTTTTAGGCGCTTCACTGCTGCCACTTTTGCCAGTGACCGCTGCCATGTACGTGTCCACGTGGGTAATGATAGTGATGAAAGCATCACTCCTCTTCAACAAGCCCACCACTTTGACGCATGTGTCTGTTTTTGATCCGCATCCACGCAACATGCTGCAAGCTGCGCATGAAGATGGCCCAAGACTCCATCTGCGTTGGCGTGTGGAGGTTTGAGAGAGGACTGTGTGAATTAGTACCATTTCCTGTGCAGAAATAGAAAGTGTTTTTTTGTTTTTTAACTGCAGTCTGGATTCTCAGTGAATGATGTATCTTTTTATGGTCACACGTCATTGATTCATTGAGTGACGGGATAAATACCATTTTAGAAGAAATTCGTATTTTTATTCAGGGACGTTTTAAAGGAATGGTTCGCCCAAACCTGTATGCGTTTGTTTGTTCTGTTGTAAACAAAAGATTTTTGAATAATGTTGATCTTCATTCATGGTCCTCATTGACTTCTGTAGTGGGAAAACAATTACAGCAGGCAAATTAAGTATTGAACACATCACCATTTTTCTCAGAAAATGTGCTGTTAACTTGAAATTTTCCCCGGATTTTGGTAACAACCAAAGAAATCCATGTATGCAAAAAAAACCAAGTCTAATTAGTTTACAAATTAAGTTATGTGTAATAAAATTGAATGACACGGGGAAAATGAATTAAACAATGTAATGAAGAAAGGGAGGTGAAAGCCCAGACATCAGCTCAAATCTCTCAGTAGTTATTCAGCAACCCTCTGCCCTTCGTCATTGTAAATGATTATCATCTGCTTCAGTCCAACATCTACATTACCAGGACGATAAAGAAGAAACCAAAGTGGACAATTCAGCAAGACAATGATGCAAAGCACAGCCAAGGAAACTCTCAAAATGAAGACTTGAATCCAATGGCTTTAATCCAATGAAAGATACAAAGTAAAGATTAGATTTGATAGCCGAGACCCACAGAACCATCAAGGTTTTTACACTCTGTTGAAGTCTCTGAATAAATAAAAAAAAATCACACCTGAGCAATTCATGTGACTTCATTCTCCATATGAGAGTAGTCTTTAAGCTGCTGTCTTTAAGCTGCCATTTCAACCAAAAATGTAGCTTTGACATCGCAGGACTAAGATCTATTTAAAAATATTTTCAAATAGTAAACAGTTTTTACTCTATATTTTAATTTACCTTGGTGAGTATTATAAAATATACATATATTATCAAAATTCTCCCTGAAATTTAAAATGAAATTGTATGCCACTATAAACATGTCCAAAGTGACTTGCAATGCATTTTCACATTTTCTGTTTTGGGGCAGTACTATGTTTGTATGTTTGTTTTTTGTTTTTTACATAAATAACTTTTTTACATAATTACTATGCTTAAAAAATGCTGGGTTGTTATACTCAAATTTGGGGAAATACGGACCAACTCAACAGCTGGGTTTAAAAATTATACATTTCAGTTGGGTTTGTAAATATATAAAAATTTATTTTATTATTTAATATAAATCAAATTTGGGTTAAACAACCCAGCATTTTTATGAGTGTACTGTTATTAATGATGTTGTCTTGTTACTTTTAGTTCTTCTAAAAATCCACAAGGATCTGTCAGCACTCTTCAAATGTGTGATTGTGATTTCTTCACATTTGCTGAAAATAGTTTCTGCGCATGCTGGCTTCTATCAGAAAAGTCACTCATTTTGTTTGTTTTAATTCCAATGAAATCCCGAAATGAAATGTGACCCAACATGACTCTAATTATTGGTACACTTTCACTGACAAACGTATACATTATTAATCTTCAGTCAATGAAGATTTGAACTTGCATCCTCCTGTGCTCGAGGTAAAAATTATTCATGTGCACCTCTGAGACTGAAGGTTTGTTTATGTATTTATTTTAATTATCTTTATCATTTCAGCTATCATTAAAAGGGATCCCAGCTTTATTTCAACACTTTTTAAGCATGTATGTGACCCCCCAACACCTGCAGATTTGGTCTCTGATGAATTATCGATTCATGTGCATTGACTTGGAAATACTCTTTTGCAGGAGAGAAATTGTTTGTTTGACTTTAGCTTGAGTGAGTGGGGCGGTCGTGAACTGACTCTAAAATGGCTCTTGGTTGGAAACATAACTGTTCAGACACCTGACATGACTGCTGTGGGCTCGGAGGTCAGGAAATGATAGTGTGTCAGTGTGTGAGTTTGTCATCAGGGCAGATGTGAAATGGAAAGAAAGAAAAAAAAAGATTTTTAGCATGTTGTAGGTTTGTAATGACTTACAGTGCATGAAGAACTTCGTTCAAGTTATATTATATTCTTGTAGAGGCAAAAAAGTCATTTATTAGCAGGTCTACCTTTTCTTCTTAAATGCTTTTTTTTTTTTTTTTTTTTTTTTTTTTGCTGTTGTTTAATGTTGTTCTTGGCATTTTGACTTATCACCCCTGTCTTTTTTTGCAGATATCCTGCCGTATTACCTCACATGTGATGTGGGTCAAGCCAACCCCTTCCAACAGGTAGCCATAGCCTCTCTCTCTTTAATTCTGAAAGTGTTGTGTATTAACAATATCAGTAACCTCCGAACTTGGCGACAGATATACTTCATGTACATTGGCTCTGTTTTGTTGCTTAATGAGCATCTTAACTAGATAAGTTAGCCAAGTCTGACCAATTGCCAATGCAAAGGTTTTTGTGATCAGCAAACAATATTATAATACCATTAAATCTAACACCGTGTTATATTGATCTTTAAATCTAATGCCTGAATGCATTCTTGTACAAAAGGTTTAGTCCATTTTTCAACGACAGTGAACCTAGTCAAATATATTCATATAAATAAGTTTGTGAACTTTTTTTAGGGATGTAAATGTACACGTATTACATAAATATGCGAGTTTCTCACTCTCCTCATTGTGTCAGGTTTGCTAGCCAAATAAATGAGCACACTCTCAAACCAAATATGTGTACCACCTACCATTAAAAAACAAACGCCCGGTGGAGTAATAATGGTGCTTCCCCGAGGCTCATATAAACTGATTTCATTCGCCAGAGACTGAGTTTAGAATAAATTTAGTTCAGCTATACCACCACTCAAATGCTCTTAAACAGACTGACTGACACTGTTCTAGTTCATAAAATTGGATGTGCAGTGGATCTGATGCTCTGTAAACGCTGTAATCTTTCATAAGGATTCTCATGTGGACATGTTGAGTATAAACCAGCCTCAAAAGTGTCTAATAACCAGTTGACAGAGAGATATGCGTTTCACTCAGTCATGCACACTGCATATAACTATATAAGTCGGATATATTAGTGCTGCACGATTTCGGAAAAATGTAACATTGCAATATTTTTTTTTTCTGCAATGTATATTGCGAAATGAATAAAAATTTCCCCAGATGACTTAATATCTCTATTTTGGAAATAATTCTTAATGTCATTTTGATTGGGATGATTCTGCAGTGGGAGTGCATCTCTATAAAATCTAAAAAACAATCTAAAATACAGTAAAGAAAAAGATACAGTTGAAATAAACTGAGTTTTATTGTTTTCAAAGTCTTATAGTATTCAGGTACAGTAATTGAATAATAAACATTAATTAATAAAATTAATTGTTATTAAAATTGCAAATTGTACAATTTCTTAGGCCTAAATGCTTTTATAATCATTACCACATCCAAATGATAAATTAAAATTTAAAAATGAAGCATTGCATATCCTGCGATGTGACAATTGCAAGTGATTACGTTGTGATATTGATGCTGGAACAATATATTGTGCAGCTCTAGTATATATGAATGAAATGGTTGACTGAATGTTTTTTTAGTACTACCATCACATAAGAATTTATAAAGTGGTCTTTTTGTAAAGATAAGCAACACAAACTTGATACTTTATATATATATATATATACTGTATAAACTTGTGCAAAATGTATAGGCTATAATTATATATGGAGTTAATAAATAGTTTAGAATAACTAATTACTATTATAACTAATAAACAGTTATTCTGCATTGCGGAAGTGCATTTTTTTTTTTGCGCACATTTTTGCAATTGCTTTGGAGCTTCCGATTCATTTGTATATGGGATAAATGACTAGGAATAATTAACAACAGAAGTGTTCATGGCTATACATAAAAGTAGAATAACACAATAAGAAAATCAAGCAGCATGATTAGCTGTTTTTAGTGTCTAAAAAAAATGGAAGTGAATGAGACTGGAAGTCTTGAGCCAAAAAGATTCCAATGACTCTGCCCACTTATACGTGAAAAATAAGGCCTTGCTAGAACTGTGTTTTAAAGTAATAAGCAAGGCACTTTAACAACAACAACAACAACAACAAAAAAACATTTTTGGAAAACACAGTGATCAAAATATAGAACTGTAATGATTACAGCAAATAGTTGTGTTATAGTTGTCTGTTGTTATTGTTTATAGCGTTAATGAGCCTTTACTTGAAGTCTGTGCATTTTTCATGAGGAGCTGTATTTGCACAGGAGACCATTAATGAATTAAGGATGCAGCCTGTGTAGGCAGTTGTCTGTGTGAACAATAGACACTGAGGCATCTCGCTGGGATTTGGAACGCAGCCAGTCTCTTCCCTCCGTACGCTCGATTACAGAGGAAGTGGCGCCCCTGCTTCATTTGTCCCTGTACATTTACATTCTCCTCATCGCGAGCGACTCGATGGAAACTCGATGGCTTCCTGCCTCTCTCTATAGTTGATAGAGTCAGTCTCCAGGTCTATATTTGAATAATGCATCGGCATAATTCAGACAAATCACAGGCCTTAACTGATCATGATTGATGGATTAGGCCAGTGACGGCTCCATTGTCTTGATGTCGTTTAATTTGAATGAAGGCTAATGCCCATATGGAGATTGAACGCTGCACTTTTGTCAGCTCATGTCTCTAAATGGAGTTCCTCCGCTTCTCAGGCTGCATACAAATCAGATGAGCCTGAGACGGCAATTTGTTGAAGTGGATATTGATTTTAGGCTTAAAATGTCACCTGGGAACATTTCATGTGAGATTTTAAAGAGTTTGGGACAAGCGTATTGTGCATATATTTCAAAAATCGTTTGCTGTTTAGTGTGCATTTACCTTCGATGAGGCAGAAGATTGAACATTTTTTTTAATGTTTTTGGAAAAAGTCTCTTATCAGAAGCCCATATATGTAGGCTATTCTCTCCCTGTTATTAATAATATTATTAATAATAATAATAATAATAATAATAATAATAAATACATTCATAAATAAAAACAAAAAATAACTTGTTATGTCGAGATCACGAGAAAATTATGTCGTTATCACAAGAAAACTTTTTGTTATGTCGAGATCACGAGAAAATTAGTTGTTATGTCGAGATCACGAGGTAATTAAGTCGGGATCACGACATAACAAGAGAGAAAAAATAATTTAATGCATGGTCCTAATCTTAGGACTTCCGTAGTGGTTAGTAGATTTGGAAAATATAAACAGATGTTTGGATATAATATTTACACATTTATGTTTTATTAGTGCAAATGTCACATCCACAATGCTGGAATTGCTCTGTTGCCTGTTGTCTTCAAGTTGCTTTCTAGCTATTCTGCTTACGAATAAAAACATATCCAAAATCGTCCTGTAGGCTCGGTAAAAGAAGAACATGTTGTACTTTCACTGCCTCTTTCTCTGTAAATGTCAGCACATTTTCCAGCCTTTCACTGTAGATCTGTTGACAGACAAAGCTGACACCGTGCCCATTTGGCGTCTCAAATATTCATGCTTTCAAGACCCCTGCTCTTGAAATGCTCCGTGGCACACTTTAAAATGTCCTAAATGGCCGAGTGCAAGAGCTTGGACCGACTCTTTCTGCTGGGTGTAAATGCAGTGTTGCATTATTCAATCTGCTCTCACTCGTGCTCCAGCAATGATAGTGGAGAGACTGTGGGAGTGTGTAGTTCTGAACGAACACTGAGGAAATACTGCTGCACTGGGCTCCCTCCAAATAACACTTCGACAACCCTGATTGATTATATTTATAGCATGTAAGATTGTTTTTTTTGCATCTTTCAGGATATTAATTCAAAGTATCCGCACCTACATCCCCCCCAAAAAAGAAAAATAACAGCCAAGTGTTTCCTCAGAACATTACTATAGTGGTTTGTATCGGCAAGGATTCACCATAGCAGTGTTGAATTATTAACGGCATCAAATGCTGTACAGAAATTTGGCATTGATTCAAAAGATTTTCTCCTTAAGAAATGTATAGTGTCATCTAGCAGAGTTGAGTTCAATATATTAAATCTGACAGTAATTTAATAAAAAAAATAACTATTTTCATTTCAACTTTTTAAACTGTTTTTTCCTTATTTTTTATAGTCCTAAAAAAATAAAAGACTTGTTTTACTGCAGTACAAGTGTTTTCAATAATGATGATAATTATTATGTATCAAATCAACATAATACAAGGATTTCTGAAGGATCATGTGGCACTTAACAATCCGGATGGAGAAAATGCAACTACCATCAGAGGAATAAACATTTGTATAATTTCTCACTATAAAGGGATGTTAATAACCACAGTTTTTATTTTATTATATATATACTTTACAAAATAAAAATATTTTAATATATATATATATTTTTTTACCTTATCTATTATTTTTTAGGCAATCAAATATTGTTAAGCACTAAAAAAGGCTAAATAAAAATAATTAACCAGATTAATAAATTGCACTCTTTGTGCCCTTGCTGGAAAAAATAATAAATAAATGAATGAATGAATAAATAATGAATGAATTAATTAATTCAATATTTAATTTTGTTTTAGTTGTAAATGTAAAAAATATAGTGATTTAAAAAAAAGGACACATACATTTGAGAAACAATTATACACAGTTTGTTTAAGGTTTCTGTCTTGTTTTGTAGAAGCTGTCAGGAAGTCACAAAGCACTGGTGGAAATGCAGGATGACGTGTCAGAACTACTGCGATCTGCAGTCAGAGAATACCCCAAAACAAAGGTGAGTGCTTGTTTACAGGTCTCTACGTGTGGGTCTGTGCGTGTGTTTCATAGAATGCATGCAGTGTGTACGGCCCGTTTCCCACAATTCATGATGCACAAATGTCCAAAAAGCTTGCTGATCCTTTTGTAGTGTCAGTTTCGCGTGTCTGTGTGTTCTCCCCTTGGGCCTCTGTCATTGTGCAGCATCTGTGTGTGTTTTGGACAAAGTGAAGGCTGACGTTCTCCACATGAGAGAAAACGCTGAATCAATGGAAATATTTTCACCCTTAGAACCAGCCAAAATCTGATTGCCTCTGCAGCTTTACACCGAAAGAAAACAGGCCCCTTTCTTTGACATCCTTTAGTGCGATTGTGTTTGTGTTTTGTATAACTGTTGTGTGCTAGACTCAAAAAGATTCCATAAAGACTGTTATAAACGGTAAATATAGAGTGTAGATTTAGCTGTATTTCTTTCCACCTATTATTATGCACGTTTTGGATACGCCAAGATAAAAAACATATTGAACATAAAACATATACAACTGAGGCAGTTCATTCTGCTGTGGTGACCCCTGATTAATAAAGTCAGGGTTATGATTCATTCATTCATTCATTTTCTTTTCGGCTTAGTCCCTTTATTAATCTAGGGTCGCCACAGCGGAATGAACCGCCAACTTATCCAGCATTTGTTTTACTTCCAGTTGCAACCCATCTCTGGGAAACATCCATACATTCTCATTCACACACATACACTACGGACAACTTAGCTTACCCAATTCACCTGTACCGCATATCTTTGGACTGTGGGGGAAACCGGAGCACCCAGAGGAAACCCACGCAACCACGGGGAGAACATGCAAACTCCACACAGAAATGCCAACTGACCCAGCCGAGGCTCGAACCAGTGACCTTCTTGCTGTGAGGCAACAGCACTACCTACTGCGCCACCATTCTTACGTATAAATATGGAGTTCCATATTTTCCGAGCTCAGTAGGGCGACCCCTGTAATTTGCCTAAATCTTTTTTTTTTTTTTTTTTTTTTTAAGTCCGTCGTCATCAAAGCAGACGACATGCTTTATTTCACACGTCTTTCAGGGGATGTAATTGTAGACCAACCAGGGCCTACCTAGGCTACTGTGTATATAGCATAATCATTTTGTGGAGTGCTACAATGTGATGAAGCCGCTGACAATATGCAAGATTATGAAATCGCTTTAAATGCTTGTGCGGCTGTGCACTTTTTCCACGCTCCCGTTTGCATGTCATGACCACGTGCGCTTTATGTATGTTTTAAATACAGCTGCAGGGCCAACATTTGTTATTATTCTCTGCAAGTCATCTCTTCATTAATTCTGTGCTACAGCCTAGCACCTCAAATTTAATACCTGAAAGTGTCGTAAGTTTCGGTGATATTACAGATGTATAAAAATATATTTTATAATGAATTAAAAATATTAAAAACAGGGACTAAGCCGAAGAAAAGAGAAAATGAAAGTGTTAAGCTCTTATTAGCGATGTATGATTTTTTATTAATTTTTTTTTTAATGTGGAATGTTGAAGTATTTTAGGGTACTCAGTTCAACTGGACTTAATATTTTTACAGTTTGAGTTGTTGACTAGCTAGTAATTTATTTATAAAGTTAGAATAATGAGTCGACTAAATTACGGGAAAAGTTATATTCTGTGGACACATCTAGCAGCGGTGTGTGGATCTGTCCTGACACTGAGGTACACACTACACAGTATAAACCTATTAAATATTCCTTAGGTCACTATTAAACTGCTAAAACAAAAAAAAGGAAACTTAAATTGTGTGGCCAATAACAGGGGGTAGTCTCATCTTCCTTCTTTTTTTGTCCTCGGCTGATCACATGCCTGACAAAGGGACTAAGCCAAAAAGAAAACGAATAAATGATTATACAACTGAGTAGGATAAACTTTTTATTCGATAACTTTGAGTAAAATTACAATGAAAACACTTTTACCGAACAAATTTCAGCATGCGCATTTAAACAAATCATGTGATTTTGCTATAAGAGATTGTGTGATTATAAAAATGTGTGACTGGACAAGCGGCTGATTGTTTTGTTTTGGTCAGTCTAAAACGCCTTAACAATTGCAGTGTTAGTGTTATTACATTATTAATTACCTTCAGATTAGTCGAGAGCATCAGTGCTCTGCGTCTCGTGCCTTCAAATGCCACCACGTGTTCATTACGTGTCAGCATTTGTCTTCCGAGGTAAGTAATTTATTAAATAAAGAAAAGATTCACGCAGCTTCTCCGTTTTTATTTTTTATATTTGCTGAAAGTTAATCGGAAAGTGATGATTTTTTTTGGTCACACTTTATTTTGAAGGTCCGTTTGTTTAATTTAAGTTACATTGCAACTAATTCTCATTAGAATATAAGTAGACTGTTAGGTTGGGGTTAGGGTTGGGGTTGGAGTTAGGGTTAGTGTAAGCTGACATGTACTTGACATGTACTAAGTATCTTATAGTCAGTTAAATGTCTGTTGAATGTCAGTATCAGCAGATATTAAGTAGACAGTCTACTAATACTCAAATGTACCATCGAAATAAAGTGTTACCTTTTGTATTTTTTGACTCATTGGATGGAAACACGCTGCTTTATTCGCACATTTTTATGCGACACTCCAGTTTTGCTCATACATTTAATTCACATATTTGGATGGAAACATAGCTATTGATTATTGTGTGTGCACACTAGTCTGTTCAGATGTTTGATGTTCATTCATTGACTTACCTAGAAAGGTAAAAGATGATTTTTTTTTAATGAATCTACTGAATGAATGATTCAGGTAATCAAAGACTTGTTTCAATACTGAATGAATCTTTTATCTTTTCAAACCTATTTTTGATCAAATAAACAACCTTGATGTGGACAAATGGCATGTTTACATGGCAGTGAGGTAGTAAGGATATATACAGTTCTAAAACTCACACTTTAAAGCATTTCCAAAAGTATATATTTTCATTTTTCTTTTCTTTTTTTGTAGGGTAACCTTGAGCAAATTCAAAGAGGCTTGAACACCACTGAAGCCGGACTGCATCAGCTCACTGCTCTTGTGGATTGCCGCAGTTTGCACATGGTAAGAAACTTTAGTCATCGAGTTCAATACTGACTCAGGGGTCTGGTTTAAATTTTCCTCTACTCTACCCACAGCCCATTTACAAATAAACACACACATGCACATATGGGGAAACCCATAAAAGAGACCACTTAATTCTCTGTTTCTTTTTATTTACTGAATTTTCTAGGTATGGCTTTCAGTAAAATGTTTAATTTTCATTCTGATGCTCCCATTCCATTTCTTCAAATAAAATAGTTTGGGTTTTTAGTTTTATTTTTTTTATTTATTTTTTGTATTTTTATTTTTTTCAGAAAATGATGACTGATCAGAATAACAAATAAATATGAGTAACTCTTTACAGTAAGGTTGGATTAGTTAATGCATGAACAAACAATGATTAATACATTTAATACAGTATTTATTTATTTTAGTTAATGAAAGTACAGTTGTTCATTGTTAGTTCAAGTTAACTCACAGTACATTAACTGATGTTAACAAGCATGACTTTGGAGGTTAATAAAGCATTTTTATGCTTTAAACTACAGATACATGACAATAGAACAAACAATATAATGCCAGAGTGATAGAAGGTAAATAATAAGAAAAGTACAAAAAAAATAAAGAAACATTTATAGCATAAATAGTTAAATAAAATTCTTAAAATTACGAACAACAAAACCTTTACAATTATCAAAAAATTTTGAATGTCGAGCTAATAATAATGCAGTTGTAAATGTTGAAATGTGGTTAATAAATGCTGTGCAAGTGTCATTCATACTTGGTTCATGTTAGTAAATACGTTAACTAATGACATCTTATTTTAAAGTGTGAGACAAAGATGTTGGAAAAATAAAAACGGATGTTGTTGCACAAAATATTGGTCTCTTAAGGATAAAACATTGCAACTGTGTGTAAAAAAGGAAAAAAAGAAAAAAGAAAAGCACTGAAAGTGGGCATAAAATGCTCTAAATCAGGGGTCTTCAAGTACCGGGTCTTGACTAAATTGCTACCATGCCACAGGATTGCAAAATTACTCAATATGCGATTCTAGTTTATTGCGAGTTCCCCTTCAAGAACCAATATCCATATTTGTGCAAACCACACAACAAACGCAAAAGCGCATACCACACAATCACGACTAGAATGTTTTTTGGGTTTTTTTTTTTTTTTTGGAGGTTACATACACCGGTGTGGTGAGAAATCGAATCCACATAAGCTAACTGGGCTAACTAAACAGTATTAAAGATAAATGCTCAGTTTCATAACCCATGCATGCCTTTAATTATACATAAGTATATGGAAGGGTCAATATAACGCTTGTAAATGCCATTTTAATGGAGGAATTATATAATCATTATACCGCTTTTGACGTAATATAAACTATGAATGTGATTTCATATACTGTACTGACAATTAGGCACTACAAGCTATACCTATTACAACTCCAGTGAAACAATAAAGATCACTCGTGGTCCTATAGGTGAACCCAATTCTCAGGGGGGACTTGATTTCTCATGACACCGGCGCCGCTACACGGCATCTGTTTGCTTTGCTTAACAACTTATCAAAGACAATTGGCGCCGTACTGCACCCAGTGTGCAACCCATATAAGAATCAGCTAATACAGTATGAGTGTAAACACAAACATGTTTAAAAAGTGTTTCATATTGCTGCAAGAAAACAAGCTCAGTGCTCATATTGATGATGACTTGCTTTAGTTTCTTGTTGCATCCATTTGTGATATGAATGCAAGTTAACGTAAATCAAAGTCTTGTTCTAAGTTGTAATTATGTTAAATGATGACAAAAACTGAACACCGGTCCGAATAAGGTTGAAGACCCCTACTCAAAATGACAATATTTTAATTTTAATTTAAGAAGAAATATCATTAGTAGTTTACGAACAAAACCAAATGCACATTTCACATTTAAACGTCCTAAATCTTAAATTGTCAATAGGTCAAATTTGGTCATAGTGGTCGTTTTTTCCCCATGACTGTATGATGTGTGTTTCCATCTGCTATCAGCTTTAAACCTTACCAGCTCTTCCTGCAGCAGTCTGCAGCCTGTCCTGTTCTCTAGAATGAGGTCTGATATTTCAGCTTAACTAGAGCTCATTCTCAGGGCAGGAGAGACACAGGCCGCTTGTGTGGGTGGTCCTGGAAGTGCATCTCCTTCCCACGAGAAGAGAAAGTAACAGATAAAACAGGGACTTTTCGGAGATGTTTTGTGCATTATTAATGGTGTTTTCATACTGCAAAAGCAATAACACAGTTCGCAGTCGGAGCCGTACATCTGGGTTGTGTGTGTGTGTGTGTGTGTGTGTGTGTGTGTGTATGTGGGAGAGTTTGTGTTGGAGATGCAGAGCAGCGCCGGCAGCAATTACTAACAGAGCAGTTTTGCAGTTAATAATGACAGTAATTTGGAGGAAGGAGACGCTAGTGTGGTTCGCTTGATAGGAGCATGTTGTAGGGCTGGTCGCGGTTCTGTCGGCATGTATTATTGAAAAGCCTTGTTTCTCTGCAGCATATGGTGCCGTCTGCTGCAGGAAGTTCTCAGTTAGACAGTCTAGCACTGGATATTTTCATTATTTTATTCATGTCTTGTGTGTTTATTGTTTATACCCAGCAGAGTGTATTGCAGGGCTATTCAATTGGCGGCCCGTGGACCGAACCCGGCCCCCGAGGCAATTTGTTCCGGCCCTCCAAATAGTGTGACCAAGACATCAAAAATAAATTTAGTTTAGTCGAAAAACTGACGCTTTAGTTACGAAGTGATGTACGTCTGTACACAAGGCTGCGCAGAGCGTGAGTCACCTGACATTAAGCGAGTGGCACGGGCAGCCGAAAACATTTGGATATGTTTAAAGAAAAGGCCTTTTGTACAATGCACTGATATCGTTAATTGGGATGCAATTATTAGCAGATTTCACTATTAAACGCGCTTAAATTCATTACGGTTAATTAATCGTAGGCGCCACGGTGGCGTAGTGAGTAGCACGTTCGCCTCACAGCAAGATTCGATTAGATCTGGTTCGATCCCCGGCCAGGCCAGTTGGCATTTCTGTGTGGAGTTTGCATGTTCTCCCCGTGGTTGCGTGGGTTTCCTCCGGGTGCTCCGGTTTCCCCCACAGTCCAAAGATATGCGGTACAGGTGAATTGGGTAAGCTAAATTGTCCGTAGTGTATGAGTGTGAATGAGAATGTATGGATGTGTTTCCCAGAGATGGGTTGTGGCTGGAAGGGCATCCGCTGCGTAAAACAAATGCTGGATAAGTTGGTAGTTCATTCCGCTGTGGCGACCCCGGATTAATAAAGGGACTAAGCCGAAAAGAAAATGAATGAATTAATGAATAATTAATCGTAAACGCTTCTGTTGCACAGAACAAAGCGGCTGCAACTAAAGTTATGCCTGTGTGCTAGTTTAAAGTTGCGAGCTTATACCGAGGCTAATACGCACGTACATTTGATTAACTATAGCAGCAGGCTGTTCACATGTTGCGTCTTTTCCGCACGCAAGTTCATTATTTCCAATGGAGACGTGCACATTTTGGGAGCGGTGCGCACAAGCAGACTGACACACTCAATCCGCACAGTAGAATTGATCTCATGCTGTAGCGGTGAGAGTTGTGCTTGGTTTTCAGTGCAATGTAAACAGTGGTGAGTGGGTAGTACGTTCGCCTCACAGCAAGAATGTCGCTGGTTCAAGCCTCGGCTGGGTCAGTTGGCATTTCTGTATGGAGTTTGCATGTTCTCCCCGTGGTCGCGTGGCTTTCCTCCGGGTGCTCCGGTTTCCCCCACAGTCCAAAGAAAGGGTATAGGTGAATTGGGCAAACTAAATTGTCGGTAGTATATGTGTGTGAATGAGTGTGTATGGATGTTTCCCAGAGATGGGTTGCAGCTGGAAGGGACCCTCTGCGTACATATGCTGGATAAGTTGGCGGTTCATTCCGCTGTCGCAACCCCAGATTAATAAAGGGACTAAGCCGAAAAAGAAAATAAGTGAATGAATAATTATGTATGTATGAACGCATATACTGTAATAACAACAGTTCATTTAAGTTCTTAGCTAATATATATAGCTTAAATTAACATTAGACAAATACTACTTTTTGTTTATTTTTATTTTTATTTATTTATTCATTGTTCTGTCATTTATTTTGATAGTAAAATCATCACTCATGTTTAAATCCAAAAACTTTTTCATTTATTTTTAAGTCCAAAGAGAGAAATGGACTATTGTTTGTTTGTTTTTATTAATATTTTGTGCTGTATTTGGTTACTGAGCAGCAATAAACAACACTTTAAGATATATATTTATTTTATATGTAGGTATATTTTATTTATATGTAGGATAAAATATAAGCATTTTTTTTGTGATTTTTCTTAGCTAGAAGTGTTTTGAATTTATTTTGAATAAATGCATAATAATCGTGATAACCGTGAAACCATGATTATTCTTCAGACTATAATGGTACAACCCAAATCTATAATTGTTGCATCCCCTAATTGTTACGCAGTTTAAATCATAACATATGAAAGCTGGCTCCCATGACAAACTAATTGAGTAGCCCCGATGCATGGTAACTCTTCATGATTCTGGATGAATTGAAAATGATGATTTTGTTAGTTTAAAATTATGATAATGACCATGTTCGGAATTAACAACTAAACAAAATAAGAAAAAATGTTAGTTTTTAGGTTTTATCAGTTGAGTTTTTGACAATTTAAAATAAGGTTTCATTGGTTAATGCATTTAACAGCATGAACAAGTAATGAACAACACATTTATCACAAAATATATTAATCTTTGTCTATGTTAGTTATAGACAATAAAGTTGTTTATTGTTAGTTTTGTTAACTCAGTGCATTAATGTTAACAAACACAACTATAAATTTTAATAATGTGTTAGTAATGTTGAACTGTGATTAATAAATGCTGTGCAGGTATTGCTCATTCTTAGTTCATGTTAGTAAATAGGGGCTCTTTAACTAATGGAAGCTTATTGTAAAGTCAGTGTGTTCATTTTTATCTTTTTAAACGAATCAGTGTCTAACATTTTTTAACATTTAAGATTTCCAGGTAGAATATGTGACTTTTTTTAAAGTAATATTGTAATATTATATGTAATAATACTATAATAATGTAAAATAATAATATATAATACAACAGTATTGTTAATTGTTATTATATATTATTACAATAGTAATGTATATAATAATACAACAAAGTCACTGTTTATTATTATGGTCACACTTTTTTTTGATGGTCCGTTTGTTGAATTTAAGTTGCATTGCAACTACGTGATAACTAATTCTCATTAGATTATAAGTAGACTGTTAGGTTGGGGTTAGGGTTAATGTTGGTTGACATGTACTTGCAAAGTTTCTTATAGTCAGTTAAATGTCTGTTGAATGTCAGTATCAACAGATATTAAACAGTCTACTGATACTCAAATGGACCATCGAAATAAAGTGTTACAGTTATTATTATTATTATTATTATTATTATTATTATTATTATTATTATT
>CAIGQQ010034267.1:4132911-4147231 GCA_903798035.1 Danio albolineatus
TTATTATTATTATTATTATTATTATTATTATTATTATTATTATTATTATTAAAATGTAATATGATAAATAAATCCTGTATGGTTTAAAAGACAAAGACTCTAACCAGTTTAATAATTATGCGTGACATCTGAATCATTGTCAGTTATGAGTCTTTGTGGATTGTTTGAATTTATTTTCTTTTTTTTTTTAAGATTCTAGCAATTTTTTTTGATGACTAATTGTTCTGCTGTATGTGTGACATTCATGTGCGACATTTAAAGTGACACTTCACACAAACATGTTCACACGAAATTATTCTGTGTTTATTTTCACACTCTTGCTACTTTTGTGCATCCAACAAGTGAATGATTGAGAGGATCTTGAAGCCTATAATAACAGTTTGTGCAGCGCTTGTGTTTAATGCAGTGCGTCTGTTTCTGCAGGATTATGTGCAGGCACTGACTGGCGTGTGTTATGATGGACTGGAGGGTCTGATCTACCTGGTGCTCTTCTCATTCATCACAGCTCTCATGTTCACCTCAGTCATCTGCAGTGTGCCGCACACATGGCACGGCAAAAGGTGAGATCTTTAAAATGAAATGAATCTAATTTGTGCTGTATAGAAGCACTGTAAAATATAAAATGACCATTATTCAGCTCAGTTTAGTAGTGCCAAATGATATCCACTTCGAAAAGTTGTAGACTTTACTCAAAGTGGCCTAATAATGTTTAATAGATTTTAATAGTAGTACAACTGTGAAAGGTATTTATATCAATTTTAAATAAATCAAACTAATTATATATTTATTGAAAACCTCACTATTTTATTGTGTATGCAAAAAAATGTGCCAGATTTGACAATTTACAATGTAAATAAGACTTCTGAAGGAAAAAAAGTTATTTTTAATATTTCTTATGTGTTTTAATATTTATGTTTGACCTTTACAAAAGGAATTACATTGTTTATGTAGTTTTTTACTAATGCTCGTGCAGTAATAGTGCCACGATTAAAATGTAAAGTTTAGCTTTTCCTTTATTGTCACTTTCATTTCACTTTTCATTTTCAAAGTCACATCCAGCTTTTGTATATGTCCAGCAGCAGTCTTTTAGATTCGACACCAGCTAGCAGTGTTAATTTCGTTGACTTAAAAAAAAAAAAAGTTTGCACTGATAAAAACTAGATGAAAACGAAATAAAAATGAAGTGATGATGACGACAACTATAATAAAAATATATTGACATTTTCGTTGACCAATAAAAACGAGAATGTGATTGAGGGACGTTTTTGGAAAATATCCAATCAGAATTAATCTTGGTGTGTGATGCATGACGCACACACACAAACACACACACACACACACATTTGAAAATGACTTATCCACAGTAGACGCGGGATGCGATTATGTCATCATACATAGGGGCGTCTGTCTGTCTGATTAAACTATGTATTATGAGATGGCAACAGCTAAGAGGAAAAGAAGATTCACGTTTGATGTCAAGACAAAAAGTCTGTAAACCGTATGGGGAGGAAAAAGCTGATAAAAACCACTAAAGTGACACCAGGCCGGGGAATCGTCCCGAACTATTGACAATAAACTCGATCTTTTTTTATTTATCCGAGTGTTTATTTATCTTTTGCTTAACTGAAACAGTGTAGCCTCTCGCTGACCTTTAGAGACGTCATTAGGTTGTACATTAAACTTTATTACGTCTGTAATTACATCATGGTATTCATTTTCGTGAGGAGTTGTTTCATTTTAGCTGCGACTACAGTTCAGCTGGCCTGATCTAACTCGCTCAAGGTTCAAGTGTGCTGACGGCGTCTTCCGTGATCATCATGACAACAGCCATTTACAGTGTACCTCTGCAACAAAACAAAAACTGCTTCATTCAGGATGTCGTTCTGCAATGCGTTTATTTCTTATTTTAAGGATGTAATGATGCTGTAGTGTTATAATCGCTGCTTATCAGGGAGTTCTAAGGAAACTGCCTTGAAGTGAAGTTTACTTTTATTTTTTTACGTACATCTTCTCTTTAGAAATCCTCTTTGTGAGTTAACAGAGCCATGGGACTGAGTGCACATTTTAAAAGATAACACATTATCATTTGCCCTTCATGTTTCATTACTGTACTTATTTACTCGGTGCTATACAGCGGAGCACCGTGTTCTGTCTACAACAGTAAAGCTTGCTATAGACTGACATTGCAATTGCGAAGTGGAGTTAAACTATTTTAAGCCCTTTTAAATATTTAATTGCATGAAACTGTTCAACAGACTGGTTAAAAAGACTAGTAGTTTACCACGTTAAAATAAAGGGTTTGCTAAATTGCAGCATCTTACATTTTCAGTAGTCTACTGTTATTGCCGACACATCATTTTACATATTACTTATGATATAAATAAACAATGCATTTTTAATTTTTGATATTAATTGGAAAAGCTTTATTCCATATTTTAATAAGACTGTTTTATTTAATTTTAAGTTAGAATGTTTAGTATAAATACATGTATGCAATATTTAATTAAATTACACTAAATTAAGCCAAATATATATTTAGTCAACTGTCTAGAGTAGATTTAGTCAACTAAAATCTTATTAATATTAGTCGACTAAAACTAAAATAAGTCAGAAGACTAAAATAAGACTAAAACTAAAAAATTATTTTAGTCAAAAGACTAAGGCCCAATCCCAATTCTAGCCCTTCCCCTTACCCCTACCCCTCGTTTTGCATGTTCACGTCAAGGGGTAGTGGTGTCCCAATTCTCAACACCCCTTCGAATGAAGATTTTTCAGGACCACACTTAAAACAAAGGGGTAAGAAAATTTCCCAGAATACATTTGCCACAACGGCAGATAGCTGAACCCGGAAGTAAGGAGATCCACAAATTAGTTTTTTTTTTTTGTCATTCTTTATGACAAACAAACAAATGTTTTAATATATTCATAACCGCGTTTGTGTTTTACCGTCATGCTCTTTAAAAAAAAAAAAAACTCAAAAAAAACCTGCTAAATTTTGCGATCCATAATCCATAATCATAACTCCTGTACAGCAGTCCCAGAACATTCTGACACACGATGACACTCGAATACCCTGTCAGTGATGTCTAGTGGCTGGGAATGAGCTTTTTACAGTGTCTTCTATAATGTTAATGTTGTTTTCGTCTGTTTACATAGATAAATATGGCCACTGTGTAAATACACAGTACAGTTTCGATCTGATTGCCACATTAGATCAGTATGATAACATAATATATGCCTTCAGTGATTTCCTGAAGATAAACACTAAAAAATAACAACTGGAATAACTCCAGCAGTCGTGATCGTCTGATCTCATATGAAGCAAGAGATCGCGATGACATATGATGACGTGTGCAGGTGTTGAAGTGCTGTTCCATTTCTTAGGGGTAAGTTTTGAAGGGGTAGGGGTACAAAAATAGAATTGGGATTGGGCCTAAAACTACAACTAAATCCAAATTTGCTGTCAAAATTAGCACTGCCTGCTAGTTCTGTTATTACTAATAAAGCTTATCTCTGGGGGGCCCTCAAAGTGTGTTGGCCCTAAGAATAGTGTAAACTTATCATCAAACAAAGAATATACATTTATATATTCCTATCACTAGATCACTTACTTGAAGTTATGACTGAGAATGTTTTATCTGATCTTTTTTTTTCACAAAGCTTGTCCTGTGCAAGATAGTTCAGTGCAACAAACAAATTTTTTTGTTGTTCAATTCACTCAGGATGTCTAATCCAAAGATAAAAACAAGGGGTGGAAGTGTTTAGTGGTATGTTTGTGTGTGTTTGGACATTGATATGAAGACAGATCATCCCTCAAGAGCTCCAAGGAAACGACTGCATCCTTGCGTCTTTTTCCTTTCTCCTTGTTTCCATTCTTCTTTCCAAACATTCAGGGTAGAAATCGCTGGCGTAATTACATACAGTATAATGACTCTGGCCTGGACCCATGCGGCTGCTGTCCCAGGACAGGCTTGCATCAGGCAGACAGGATTACACTGGGAGTGATAGAAAGGACAAAGACGCCAGCTTAAGCATATTACGCAGTTATCACATTCATAAGCGTGTCTCATGATACTCCTCTACTCGCTCTACCTCTTCATTATGGATAATTAGCAGTTTCTGAATATGAGTTTGGGCAGGCTGTGGCAGGCAGTGTAATGTGGAGGTGGATGATGACTTTGTTAACTGCGTGGACTGGTGGGAAATATTTAGCAATATGAGAAAGTCAATGCATGAATTTTTATGTGCAATGAATATTTTTTTCACACAGCAATGCTTAATAAAAGCTGTTTTACTGATGACCTCAATGAAAAGTGACATATTGGTTGGTCACAGCACTAAATTAATACTACTTTCTGTGTCTTATTTGGTAAAAAAAAAATTATACACAAAAAAAAAACTAAAGTAGCTGTGACGATGATCAGTGATGGGAATAACGGTGCTATAAATAAATGCCGTTACTAACAGTGATACTTTTTTCAGTAACAAGTAATCAAATCAATTACTGTTTCCCCGTTACAACGCCATTGCCGCTACTAACAATAAAATGCGCGTTACTATAATTGAGATCACTGAAGTAGTTTGTCACTGAAGTGGTTTGACACATAATCAACTAGTGATGAGGACTGGTGTGTCTGTGAACATGGTGTAACTAAGAACGTGATGATTGGCTTAGAGTACATTTTCATCATTTGCCAATCAGAGGCAGTATAATGCGGGTTCACACACAAGCACACACTCAGTCAGTCACACAGGAGTCAGAACGATGGCAAATCCAACAAGTTCAAAGATAGCTTTTGCTAATTGGTAATAAAAGCACTACTTTTCCCTTGTTGAGGTGAAAGGCAGGAATGTTTGTTAATATATATATAATGTTGAATTTGATGGTTGTCTCTCATTGTCCCACAACAACATTAAAATAATGTAGATTATTGTACAATGTTTTAAATTTATTTTATAGTCATTTGACCAATTAGATGTATTTTAAGTGACGCAAATAGTTGGTAATTAGTTACTTTTCTATATATGTAACTCAGTTACTAACTAACTGTGAGAAGTAACTAGTAACTATAACTAATTACTCTTTTTAAAGAAACGTGCCTAACGTCTATAACGTCATGGTTGGAATAAATGACATTTACAATAAATCAATCACCAAACACCACCAACACACCCACACACACACAGACAAAAAGAATGGATTAAATTGGTAAATAGCATTACTGATTTCACATCAAAATGAATAACATTGCGAACGCACAATTCAAACATACTGCATATTTATTTTTTGCTTATAATTGTATATTTTGTTTATAATTTCAAACATTCACAATATCAATAAAATACTATAATAAATAAATGATTCATAGATAGATAGATAGACAGACAGACAGACAGATACGTAGATAGGTAGATAATTAATATACTATACAAGTTACCAAGTTTGGGTGTTTCATATAATCCAATCATAGTTCAGCAGAAGCAGAAGAACAGGCTGTTACGTCAGGTATTTTCCAGGCTTTCGCTCAACTGGTAATATGTCATGCAGGGTTCCCACTAGTTATGGAATTTCATGGAATTTTAAAAGGGCTCTTCCAGACATTAAAAGTCATGAAGTATGACTATGGAATATGAAGGAATTTTGATTGTTTCTCACATGTTGCCTGTTGTAATGGTTAGGGTATTTTTTGGTATGACTTTATACCTTTCCCGCTGGTCAAATGGCAGTTACTTAAGTCAAATGTAATGATCAAGCTCTACCTGTTAACTTAGGCAAACATGTGAGGAAAATGTATATTTTAAGATTTCAGGACCATTTCAAAGTCTGGGTTTTAGACCGGTGCTTTTTTCTTTGGTTTTTAATTTCTTTTCAAAATCTAAGCTTGATTAGCCATTGTTCCTCTCATAATGGCTATTAAATTAATCCAAATTAAATTCAAGTGGTTTGTTTTTCTGTTTATTACCTGCCATGGAAATTGATCTCTTTAGTTAGTGAAATTAAGGGAGAATTCCGGGAGTTTGACTTTTGGCCAATAGTAGGAACCCTGGTTTTTCCTCTGAAGTGTAAATAGGGAAGACTGGATTACAGCATGATCTCTTGTTCAATCTGCCTGCTGAATTGAATCATGTGAATTAGAATGGCTCACTCGTGTTTGTGTTGGACTTGATGTGCTCTTTTGATTGGAGATCGCCCTCTGCTGTTCAGAGACCCGCCTGATGCTTTCATACTGAAAATCACAGAGAATTTATTCATGTGCTGTTAGACAAAGCCCTCAGTGTCTGAATGATTCATGATTTCTTCCCAGTTTTTGTAAGTTATTAAACTGTAATTATGGCTAAAATTGCACTCTGAATCTTTTCTTTTTCTTTTCTGTTTCTTTCTTTCTTCCTTCCTTCCTTCCTTCCTTCCTTCCTTGCTTCCTTGCTTCCTTCCTTCCTTCCTTCCTTCCTTCCTTCCTTCATTCATTCATTCATTCATTCATTTAACCCAGCAGTGACAGGGCTGCAGATGGTGCTGCTGTTAATCAGTTGCTAGTATTTCATGGATGGCAATATCATCTGTTCTTTTGAGCATCTCATCTGAGTTTAGCGTTCTGCAGTTTCCAACAGTGCTAACCACCAGTTTTACACCAATTCCCACTCCAACAGCATTCACGTCTCACACTCTCAGCCGGGCCGCTTCACAGCAATTTACAAGTTGCTTGATTTTGGGCTTATGTTGAAAGATTAACGAGAGATGCTGAAGGCAAAAACATACACCACGTTGAGTGTCGCTTTTGGGCTCAACAATTGTGTGTTTCAGTCTAAAAATATTACATGTATTTAACCCTTGCGTATTGTTCAAATTAACTAAGTCAAGTTAGAGGCTATTTTTGGCCTGTCGACTTCCATTATAACAGCATTTTTTGATTGCACACAGGGGTTAAATGAGTTGTTGTTTTTAGAATTATTGAGCCATTTTTCAAATAAACCACCAAACCTTACAGTTATGTTTATATCTGCGTTCTGATGGCTTTTACATAAACATTTGTTTAATACATATAATGTCTGGTTATGAAGCAATGTTTTGTTCTAGTTTTTGAGTTATGTTTTGCTAAAAATTATCTTTTTTTTAACCTGACTTAAAAAACTTGAAATGTGTTGCTTTTTAAACATGAAGGGATAGTACACACAGCAATGAATATTCCCTGTTAATTTACTCCACCACAGGTCATCTAAGATGTAGGTGCCATTTTTTTTCTGCAGTAGAACATTCAAGAAAATTTTTAGCTAAATCTGTGGCTCTTGGTTATTCATATAATGACAGTGATTTATTTATTTTATTTTATTTTTTTATTTTTTATTTTTATTAAAACTAAACACATACGAACAGGTCCAAATCAAGAGACATGGCTCTTGATCACACACCTGATGTGGACTTGGAAAGCGAAACAATTGGTTCATGAATAAAAAATTGAACATTATTTTCTTTTTATACTGTATCCCATTAATCCACAGCCTTGTCAAACAGATTGTGGCTCATGTGCGAATGTAGTTCACTTTTTTTGTCACTTCAATGACAAAAATGCAAGGTAGCATGCTTGGACAGAAGGTCAGGTGATGCAGTTTCTTGACACAGGCTGATATATATTGGTAATTGCATCACCAGCCTTTGCACATCTGTCATCAAAAGTGACAGGACTGCATTGAACTCCACTGTAAAAAAAAAAAAAGAAAGTTGGGTTGCACATATTGCACATATTTACCTTTATATTGTCCCAACACAAATTAAGTTAACTCAATTGTTTTTACAAATGAATTGAACATAAAACAATCTTCATTTTTTCCGCAAAAAAACTGAAGAATTGTGTTGTTTCAGCTCATTTTATACAGTAGTTTAAACAAGCCGCAAAAGTTATGTTTTGAGTATACTTTCACACATTTTGGGGGTGAACTACCCCTTTAAATGATGCCTAATTTGTGAATTTCAAAAAATGAATGTAGTCAGTCAACTGGGAAGGTATTGTAATAACTATTAGTTATTGTCGTTTTGTACTGTTGTTTTGCTGTTTACCTTTTACAGTGTCTTGTGTTAAGCTAAAAACTAATGCAGGAAATACATGATCACCAATGGTTATTCTGATGGATCTGTTGCTGTGTATATCTGTTGTTTGTACATAACTGTGTCTCTGTGTGTTCAGGCCTGAAGAGGACAGTGAGGAGGAGTCGATGGCTCCTGGAGGTCGTCAGAATCATGATAACCTGTACCGTGTGCACATGCCCAGTCTGTACAGCTGCGGCAGCAGTTACGGCAGCGAGACCAGCATCCCTGCAGGAGCTCACACTGTCAGCAACGCTCCTGTCACTGAGTACATGTGAGTAACACACATACACAAAGACACAGCTTCAACAACCATCACAACACTTGCAGCTCACATTCAATACTGATATTCACATTTCTTCTCAATAACTTTGTGATTATTTACCATTACACAATTGGCGGTTTTTAAGTGAAACAGTCAGTTGTAGCATCAAATATGAAAATAAATCTAGTTATTTAACAAAACATATTTGCATATTGATGATGCTTGATGATAATTATTTTAAAAATCATCAACAACAATAACTGTCATTATTGTTTTTATATTATTTTTATTATATTGTATTATATTATATTATATTGTATTGTATTGTATTGTATTATATTATTCAAATTAAGCTATTTAGAAATTTTATTCTACAATATTAAGAACATAATAATAATAATATTATTATTATTATAAATTAAGTAGATAATCCTAATAAAACTCATTATTATTATTATTATTTTTATTATCGTATTGGTGTTTCATTTTTTTTATTAACATGCATTCAACAGGATTGGATAAAACTTATCAAAAGTAAAAGTAAAGAAGCCTAGGTTATAGAAAACAATAATAAATGTTTAACAAAAACTGAACATAAACTAGTCACATGTTTTCGCCAAAAGCATTAAGCAGCACAGCATTGATAACTATAATAAATGTTTCTTGAACATCAAGTCGGCATTTACACTGGAGTAATAACTGTAAAACATTCAGCTTTACAGCATCATTTAGATGTATTAAAATTCAAAACAGTTGGTTTAGCAAATAATGTTTCTCAATATTTCTACTTTCACTCTACAGTAAATCTAATTTTGCCATCCTTGGTAATGTTATGATTTTTCAGACCCCCCACAAATTCTGAAATGGACTGTGCACAATCTATTTCAACATTTAGAACAGCTCAATGAAGATTTGTCAAGGAGGATTTATTTATTTATTTATTTTTTTGTAAAAAGTCTACATCTCATTTCCAGGACCCAGAATGCAAATTTCCAGAACCCTCGCTGTGAAAACACTCCTCTGATCGGGAGAGAATCTCCTCCTCCATCTGTAAGTGTCCTTGCTCGTCCTCCATGAATGACACATACATACATACACACACACACACACACATATACACAACCACACTAAACCACCAATCATTCACAGAGTCATTTTGACAGCCTGAATGCTTCAGTATTCGCCATGAACAGCACGCTCTCCTAGTTTGCCTGTGTTAATCAGTAATCTCCTCCCCCACTGTAGTTTCAGCACTGTACACGGCAAGTCATTACAAACAGATGAGTGTCTAGATGAGAACCGACACTATACAGAAAAAAGTAGGATCTACTAGTTTGCCCAGTTTTACAGAACGCGTTAGGCCGTCTGGAGATTTGTTGCCATAGATCAATGTTTCATTGATTTTTCATTTGTGAGGAAAAGGAGAAGAGAGATTTTGAGCCAGATGAACACTTACGAGCTCGAAACCCTCAATAACGGAAGTAAGATGTCAACATGGTCACCTGGTGTTGCTGAAATCGTGCTGTTACTCTCAGCGTTTCGACGTTGAACAGGGTAGATTGATTCAGTGAGTGTCTCTGACATTTCACATAGACCCTCGTGTATTTTAACACCTCGCTTCAGCAGCCGATCAATGTGAAGCTCTTAAAATAAGACCCGGAGTGCAATGTTAACACAAGCAACCACTACAGACAGCAATCTTGCTGCAGTTTTGGCATTTATCGTTTTCTGAGGAGACAAATTTCGAGGAGCTCAGATAGTGGCTTGTTTGTTTTGTTTTGGGCTGCAAGAATCTGCCAACCAAGACCTCACTGTGTTGAAAGGGTGGTTTTGACTGACAGACTGTTTGCAGGTTATTAACTAGTTGAATGATTGATTTTCACCACCTAGTTGACTAATAAAACTTGACTCTTAAATAAACTTTTTTTGTATGCTAAAGTATGTGCATATAGTATAACGTGTGATGCAAATTTTGTCCAAATAATTGTACACAAACCACTCGATTTTTGTAATTGCTCGGACTTTATACGTGGAGTCCATATATCTCATATATCCCATATCTCAAATTTCTGTATTTGGGACTGCACAATCAGCTGCTGCTTTCAAATTTGGTTTGAAATTTGGTGTCTAACCAACTCATATGTGATTAATGGAGGCTCACTTCTGTAATTGGGTGCAATGGTGTTCTCATACAAAGTAAAACCTGTATGGACTTCCCATGAACCGTGTACCAGACCACCTCTTCATGCAGATTTAGGTACAGTTCGTGGGTGTGACTGTAACTACAAACTTTGTTTTAGATTCTTCTACTAAGTCACAAGCATGGCAAAGTTGTGTACTTTGTGAGACAAAAAAATTGAGACAAAATCCAAAGCCTATTCTAGCACCGCAACAAGCACATTATTTTACATGGCTAAACGCACACTTTGTAACATGTTTGTAACAATTATTTTACCAATGATGCATGGGGAAATTCAGGATTTTGCAGTAACTTGTTACAGTTTTGAAATGTCAAAGTCCTGGAAAGTCCTGAAAGTCCTTTTTTAGTGCCATGCATCTGTGTACCAGCTACTGTATTTGCACCCATGGAGAAAGAAAAATGCATTGTTTTGTCCACAAGGTGGCAGCGCTGACCCACACTTTTTTTACTGACAGTGTGTTGTTGACTAAAAAAAAAGGGACAGAATAATAAAAACATCAAACTACGGTAGACTACAAAAACAACAGATGTTGTAAACACTGAGCAGATTAAAAAACACCCACTATAATAAAAAAACAAACAAAAAAATGACTTTCCTTTCCACATCTGCAGTAAAGTAATCATGTAATGTTATGCATCACGTTTGATTCTCAATGTTATGGTGATTATTGATAATTAAATGTGCTTTTGGATACTTTTGTTTAAATTGTTTGGGAGAAATACACAAATTTTCATAGGAAATTTCAAACAAAGATTTCCCCACAGAATTTGAGACAGAATCATGACTTCTGAGATGTGCTTCGTACATCAGTGCAGTATTGGTAGTTGGTAATAGACTAGAAGCTCATACATTTTACTTTTATTGAAAATAATAATTATATTTATCAATATATTTTAATTATTATTATTATTATTATTATTATTATTATTATTATTATTATTATTATTATTATTGCTTGTTGATATAGAACCAACTGGATGAAAATCTTATTTTACTTTGCTGTCTGAAACTTGATTATCACCTCGTTTTTATATTTTTATATTTGGAATGGGATATATAAACTTATTTCATATGGTGCCCTATAATTTTTACAATGTGGAAGACGCAGACTAAACCCTGTAATAATAAAAAGGTAATTAGCTCTGTAAGGTGAATTGTCACACAGTTGGTCAAATTTTAAATGAATAAATCCAAATATAGAGAAATAAAAATGTATTAATACGGACTATTGTCTGTAAATATTAAATGGACTTTATTTCCTGAACTAATAGAGTATCACTTCAGCAATTTACTATTTAATGTGAGGAAAAAATATTGTCATAACATTATTTACACCTAGAAAATCAGAGCTGCCTTTTTTAATTTTAGGTTTTAGTTTAATCTAAAAGAAACTAAATATTTTACGGGATTTCAAAAACTGTAGTTATGTTAAACTCTTAATAAATTATCCTTAAATTGGTTGATGATTCCTGCCTTTCAATTAACTATACATGAATGGAAAACTGAGGTCTAGAAAAACAAAGAAACAAACTAAATTTAGTGGGCAGATAAACAATACAATTTTCATAGTAAACTTTTTATATGAGTTCTAATGCTTTAGAGTCTTTTTATAGCATTTGGCAACAGTTACTGTATGATGTACATGTAACATTTCTAAATTAAAATATATTTTATATAGCACTTTTCATGCATATATTTATTATTTTATTAACTTGCAATTATAACAAGCATGTGTATTTTATTTACTGAAGCACTAATACAGGGTTTCTGCAGGGTCATAAAGTCTTAAATGACGTTTAAAGTCTTAATGTCTTAAATCTCAAAATCTAAATTTTAGGCCTTAAAGTCTTAACCTTGCTGTAATATTGTGTTGTATGTTTTAAATCTTTTTTAAACAGGTCTTAATTTTCCTTTGTTCATGTATGGCTATCAAATCTGGCCAAAACCCATACAATAACCAACAATCATCTCAATAAAACTTTCAACTTAAAAAAAAAAAAAAGGTAATTTTTAACTCTATTTATCATAATGGTTTAATTATTTTCCTTACAATGACATTTGTTCAAAAGTGCTCCATGTATTTAATGCTGATTACACAGAGCTGGACAGATTGTTGTGCATAGATTTTGTTTATTGTAGTTTTTAAAACATTTGTTGATTTGTTTTTATTATTATTATTATTATTATTTTAAAGTTTATGCTGGAAAAAAAGTGTATGGACACAAGTACAGCTTGCTTGTTTTTACACAATATTTAAAATATTTAGCTAAGAAATAATAATACTTTATTATTTTTATTATATTATTCAATATATTTAATTTTTTTATTATTAATGTATTATTAAATGTAATAAATTTTAATATTTTTTGATAGGGCAAGTAATACTCTTTTTCCATCTGGGCCATTTGAAAAATTCCTTGGCCTTCTAAAATTTCATTCATAATGGTCTTAATGTCTTTAAGTCTAAAATTTAACTCTGAAACCTTCACAAACCCTGTAATATGATTGCTGAAATGGGTTGGTAAGCTGCTAGTTTAGGTTGAGTGCAGATTATTTGGACTTGCTGATGTAAGTTAACCATTCTCACCCCGTGTACTGTGTCCCCTGCCTGGTCTTGTGTCCTCTAGAACCCGTTGTCTTGGTTTGCGTGTGTTGGGAGTGCATGTAACCGTGTTTCTGGAGAGTCAGTGGTGTCTTTCTGCTCTACACTTTCTTGTCGTTTTTTTTTTTTTTTGCAAACCCACACAGTTGTATTTGACCTCCACGGACAGTAACAGCCATCACAGCTGGCAGTTAAAGCCATCGGAGAGTTCCCGCTCGTTTTGGTAACAACCTCAGCTAAACCAACAGGTACTCAAATGTCCCATTCCCACTAACTGGCCCACTTCCCTCCCCACAAGAAAACAACAGAGTGATCCCTTCCCAAACCTAAAAAAACCCCAAAGCTGTCCTCGTGCCTGTTGTGCTTTGGTTGTGAGGATCCCTGGTCTTGTCACATCTGTAGTGCAGCATGTTCTCCTTCCACTAGCATTAACTCTTCACGTTTCTGACAGAAAATTCTATTTGCTAGAGCACGGAGAGGAATAAATGCATTAACGCTGACATTAGGGGAGAGAACCACTTTTTTAATTTAGTTTAGCTAATGATGAGCATCCTAAAGGTGCATTCACACTGACGGTTATTATATTGATGGAGGTCACTGATAGTTTCTAGTCTCATTTGAATAAAGTCAAGTTGCTTCGTAATGTCACTGATTTGATTGTGTTGTTGATAGTAATATGTATAAGATACTTAAGGGACTTGTTTACATCTGGTATTACGATGTGTTTTAATTATGTGATTGGTGGTTAACACAATCACACAAATAATTCAAATTCTGCATCCTTTACACATCATCCACTTGTTCCAGTCAGGTTTGAGTTTTTTCTTCTGTTGAACACAATAGAAGATATGCTGAAGAATTTTGGGAATTAAAAAGCAGCTATTGACTTCCATAGTTTTCCTATTATGTATGTAGATGTCTACATTTCCCTCAACTTTGTTTAGAATATTTTGTTTTGTGTTCAACTGAAAAAAAGAAATACATAAATGTTTTGAATCAGTTGAGTGCATACCTGTCAAAATTGGGATGGGAAAATAAGAGGGGGAAAAACTGGAGCTGTTTCATTGGAAATAAACAGGTAAACGGTTAGTATTTAAAAAAAAAAAAAAAATATATATATATATATATATATATATATATATATATATATATATATATATATATATATATAT
>CAIGQQ010034267.1:4147241-4168690 GCA_903798035.1 Danio albolineatus
TATATATATATATATATATATATATATATATATATATATATATATATTTACAAAAGAAAATTGAATAGTATACATTAGCAAGCAGTTTAGTTTATTAAAATTAGCTATTATAAAGAAATAGAATCAAGTTATCAAATCTCATTAATCTTTTTCTCACGGAAAAACTTACACATTCTGATTAAAGAGCAGTGAATGAATCTGATTTATTTAGGTTTTTTTGTTTGATTACATTAAATAACAGAGGTGTCACTTTAAAAGTGCACACATCTAACCTTATAATAAAACATTCGATTGCTTTCCCAACGTTGTATGCTCATTTTGGACAAAATTAGTTGTGTTTGAAAAAAAAAACCCATAAAGATTGACATCTTTAGATGTTATTATTATTAATTATGTGTATATGTCTGTTCAAACACGCACCCAAAGCCCAGTATCCACTTTCACTACGCTTCAAATCGCATGTACAGAATCCGTTTTGGAAACAGCGTCTATTGATCACTATGGAGCACATCAGCTGACAGTCACGCACCGCTTTATGACTGTTTCAGGATTGCACAGGAGGAGCGTTTCATGTCAAGTGTTTCATGCCTATATAAAACAAAAGCACTAACTGACTCACATTTAAGAGCAAAGGGCGGCCCCTGGTGGTTTGGCGGTATGGGTTGCATATAGGGAGGATCGGCTCTTTAATGTTTATTGCCACCCTTCAGAGAAAGACTGAAAATACGGGAGAAATACAGGGAAATACCTTTACGGGATGATAGCGGGATAGAACTGTAAAATACGGGAGAATCCCAGAAAAAACGAAGGGTTGACAGGTATGGTTGAGTGTGAGTAAAAAAAAAAACTAAGTAAAAAGGGCATTTCAATATTTGGGTGAACTATCCTTTTAATACAATACAATACTATATATGTAAATTGGATCTGAAAAGTTTCAAGTTTGTAGATTTTCAAGCACTTTTAAAACTCTTGAGTGTGTTCAAACAGCCTCAAAACACCAGCTACTCTTCACTTACTAACATAAAAATTCTTAAAAATTAATTACAGAATGTGCTGTTGAAACACACTAGCCAGACTGGATTTAGACTTTACCATCTAAAAACATACATTTTTAGGAGGCAATGTATATAAATATAAAAAGCACAACATATAAAATAAAACGTTAAAATGTTCTCATACTGTTCCTGATCCTAGCACACAGACACTCACGTTGTTAGGTGTAGTTTTATGACTATCTCATCAAAATTGAAAGCCGTTGCTCCATACCATTTTCTCTTATATTTGTTCATGTGTGTATGTAAATCCAGCAAAATCACAGTAGAAACAAAACATAAGTGCCAGCCAATTTCAGCAAATCTTCCTGAACATCCTCATGTATTTTGTATGTTGCATGCGTGTTCGCTTAGGATTGACATAATAAACTTTTTATTACATTTTTGTTTTGCCTTTAGTTCCATGTGAAAACATTTGATAACCATTGTTTAAAATCCTTTGACTTCAGTCACATTAATGTAGCTATAGACACAATCAGTTCATGGGAAACATACTAAACAATACAAAATATCCATATAGAGTCAATATATTTAAAAGTGCTTCGTCAGTTTGTAGTTACAGATCTTGGTCAGTGTGGATGCACCTTAATTTTGTGTTTTTTGGAAAAAAATAAATAAGTAATAGATTTTCGATCACATGTGGGTTTTTTTTTTTAATCATTGTACTTTGAAGTGGTGTTATTAGAGATATTGTTATGTTGTTACTATGCTGTAGCTAAGAGCTGTCAACTCCATTCACTGCATCTGTCATGTACACTGATGATTATCAGCCTACGTTGAATTAGAAAATACAGATCAGGCAATTCAGTCCTACAGAAGGAATGAGCTATTTTCAAAGCCACAATGCAAACATACTGTAATAGAGATGGAAAGAGAGAGAGAGTAATCATTAAATTGCATTCATGCCACACTCAAATACACAGAGAGAATGAAATGAGCTCAATGGAAGTGTTCGAGACTCTACATTTAGCATTTTAGCACTATTGTTGTGCTAATTTATGTCATGCTAGGGGTATATTTAAAAAAGCATGAGCACCATTTGTAATGTAGCTTGACAGCTTACTGTTTTAGAAGAAAAGGTCAAGTCAATATCTGTTTTGTTTGTTTTGGGGCTATTCTAACTGCACTAGTGGTCGTCCTGCGAACAGATCAGTATCTACAAAGGCTGTCGAAATGATTCTGCAACAGTGAGCTTGACTTAAACATTTGAAGCAATTGAAAACCATACAGTGTATGTCAGGGATGCTCAATGCCTTATGATGAATACATTTTGGTGATCATGGGTCAAAGACAATAAAATTATAATAAAAGATTATCGTCACACTTTATTTTAATGGTCCGTTTGTTGAATTTAAGTTACATTGCAACTAATTCACATTAGATTATAAGTAGACTGTTAGGTTGGGGTTGGGGTTAGGGGTAGGGTTAGTGTAAGTTGACATGTACTTGCAGAGTTTCTTATAGTCAGTTAAATGTCTGTTGAATGTCTGTATCAACAGTCTACAAATACTAGACTAATAATGGACCATCAAAATAAAGTATTACGAATATTATTTATTTATTCATTCAGTCGATCCATGTAACCTGTCATTTATAAAAACGTTAAACAATATTTTACATACCAAATTATTAATAATGATAATGATAATAATAGTTCCTGGCATATTTAGAACAAGAACAATTTGATGTCACATTAAGGGTTTTAAAGACCACCTTTTATCAGCAAGAGGTTTTGAGTACTATAAATGTATAACATTTAATATGTTCACTTTTACTTATTAAGGTTAGACTGTTTTGTTTTAGTAAGGTTAGACTAACCTCTGGTTCCGTAGACATGGCTTAAGGCTAGTCCTAGACTAAATTGCAGGCATGAGGTTTTTACTTGTAAATAACTTACAGTGACATATTTTTAAATATATAGATGAAATAGTTGTGTCTCGAGATGCACACCAGTAGTGTGTTTTCAGCATTGTATTTTTAGAAACAGTTTAAATACCCTACTAAATTAAACTAAGGCCTAGTCTTGACACTGTTTGTGAAACTAGTCCTATATTTATGATGCATTTCACCCAGATTTTTACTTTTTTTTCCTCTCAAACGTTATTTGAATTAATTTAAGGAAAACTCCACATTTTTTAGAAAGAGGGTCATTTTACTCAAAATTTCCCCAGAGGGGTCAGGATGCAGAACTGGTACAGTGCAATCTGAGCTGCATGCAATTCTTTTTAATGCACTCACCTAACCCCACCCCTAACCCTCACCATCACAGTGACGTCGCTAGCTCCATTGAGTGCATTGTGTCTGACATTGCATTTCTGAGATATGCAATCTCTGCTTGCATCATCAAGGCTGCATTCAGATACTATTGAACTTCCCTAGAGTTAAACAGTTGAGTTTTACCATTTACCATTCGGTAGATCTCTGGCTCTAGTGGGAGACTTTTTGCTTAGCATAAATCATTGATTTAGATTAGACCATTAGCATCTCACTCAAAATTCAGTTCTGATCATTCTTCAGCTTGGCACTTCTGTAGTTAAAGAAATAAGGCAACTTTTCATTTCTTGTCTGTCTTAGAACCCAATGTATTTCTTTAATCTTTTTTTTTTATTATTATTTTTTAAGCAAGATGCTAATGGTCTAATCAGATTCAATGATCTATGCTAAGCTAACCTAAATTTGCTCCAGACCCAGAGGCTGAATGGATTCAAAAATGGTAAAAAAATTAACCAGTTTAACCATAGGAGAGTTGTAAAAAAGCCTATTTCCAAATAGTTCATTTAAGGAGACACTAATGCTGTATGCACACTAGACACGGCAAGCGCGGCAAAATCGCGCTATTCGCGCGTAAATAGACACGTGAACATTTGAGTTTACTCGCTTCATTCGCGCGCACAAATCCGCTTCATTCGCGCGTCAAATTGACTTGAGAAAAGACGCGGATTCCCGTGATAGGCAGAGCTTCTGTCTATGGCTTGGTGACTGTAGCTTTATTGCTAAATGGCTAACAGGGGTTTTATAGAGAGAATAACTGTGTTTATGAGCTTTATGAACACTGAAAAACAGTGTCAATTCGTTTGGAGCTGTATCTGAGTCCACTAGATTATTTCAAAGGTGCACCCAGCTCTGTGAGCTCATAAACTCCTCCAGAAACTGAACCTGGATGATGGAAGTTTTCAGCGGTGCTTCTGACTGAGCCGAGCCCAGTTTGATGAACTGTTGTCGATGTCGGCAGGAGGATTTTCCCCCGAGACACCAACAACAGGCGCTACGTCATAATCCCGCCCCACAAGAGCAAGCTCCTGATTGGTTGACGCGAATGTCCGCTGAAGTTCAGATTTTCAAACTGGAGCGATTCGTGCGAATTGTGCGTTAAGCAAGCAAAACGCTCAATTCGCGCGGCACCATTCGCGTGGCACCATTTGCCATATCACGCCATTTGCGTCATTTGCGCCGCGCCATTCGCACGTATCGCGCCGCAGGATGCCTATTCGCGCCTTTGCATTGACTTAACATGTAAATCACCCGCGCTTGACGCGTCTTCCGCGTCTGGTGTGAACGCACCATTAAAAGTAGATATTTAAAATGTTTTCTAAGTATGACTTAATTTAATTGATCAGAAACCCCTAAATGCCAATTATTTTTTCTTCTTTGATCTTATCTTCAGGTCTAAGCAGAATCTTACTCACAATCTAAATGGTTTTAATCCAAATTGTTGTTTTTTTTCTGTCTCTTTCTAGTACACATCCAGCATGAGAGCCAAATACCTGGCCAACACTCGACCCGACCCCACACCCCACAGCAGCTCTGCAGCAAACTAAATGAACAGCGTCTCTTTTCCCTTAAGTCTACAGCGCTCACTCGCACCACATCTAGTCCCACTCTCCCAATTCAGCTTCACCCCAGGCCCACCATCCAGCCATGCTGATCTCTGACGTGTGCTCTTCAACCCAGCGGATAAAGGACGTCCTTGATTCATGTAAATACTGCTGTCAGAAGAACGTTCCAGATGGCCGGTTCAGTTCAGGCAGCTAGTTCATCCAGTGTGTGTGAGTGTGTTTGCATCTGTATGAACCATATTACTTACAGATACATTGAGTGACATGCGTTTGTGTGTGTGCGTGTTCATTTATGCTGCCCTTGCGCAATTGTGGTGCTCTTGCCAGAGGTTCAGAAAGTTCCAGAACTGAAGGACTGGATATGGTTTAATGCCCGTACATTCCTGCATGGCCTCTGTTCTCTGGTCATTTGAAGAAATGTGACCTTCTCCATTTGCCACATGCCGAATCTACAGTTTACATTAGTGAAGCCTACTGTAATATAACCGAACCAGTCTCTGATCTCAATAGGATGATGAACTCTGAATTTAGCCCAGGTTTGAGTTGAGGACTTCTTTGATAGCAGTTTTGGGGATGAGGATTGATAGCTATTACAGTGAAATTGTGTAAGGCTAGAAACATGCTTTATGCTAGTGCACGAATGCAGGCACAGTAAATGTGTCAATATTCAAAATGGTGTTTAATGCTAGAATTTATAATCAGATATACAGCTATGGAAGAAAAATTAAGAGATCACTTGAAAATTATTGTTTTTTTAATAGATTTAATGGATTTATTAATTATGGCTTGAGTTTTATTCTTTAAAGGTCTGATAGTATTTCCTTAAATGAAGATATTATTATTTAGAGCATTTGTTTTTATAAATGATTTCATTTATAGACCATTTTGAGGGATGTAAACAAAAACAATGATCCCAACGTATTTCCTGTTTTACCTATTTAATTTCTACAGCTTCCGAGAATCCAAAAACAGCCACATATTGATAAATTATGTCATGATAGCTGTTGTAACTTTAAGTTATGATTGAATTGCCTCTTGTTACAGTTAGGAAATAGTTTGATAACAAGAAGGAAATGTTCATAGGCCAATGACATGACCGCATTGAAATGGTCTAGAGCAGTGGTTCTCAAGCTTTTTTTACCAAGTACCACCTCAGAAAAAAATTGTCCCCCCAAGTACCACCATAATAACCGGTATTAAAGTAATGTAGCATAGTAGGCCTAATTAAGCAGCTACAGCGTTGCACAATTTAAAAAAACGAGGCAGATTAATTCTTCTAATGAACAATATTTATTATTATCAGCCACTTTAATAAAAGGTTTAGCCTATTAAAATCAATTTACTGATCACATCAGGGTTATCATTCGTGTCAAAGGGTTAAAAGTGTGTTAATTTTTTTACTTTAATTATTTAGCGATTCCTCCACGTACCACTAGAAGGAAGCTTGTGTACCACTAGTGCCAAACCACGTACCACAGTTTGAGAACCACTGCTCTATAGTGACTGAAAAGGGTCTTTTTGATTTCTTAACTCCAAAAAAAAGTGCTAAAAATGCTCTAAATGAAAACATTTTTTGGTTTAAGTTTGGAAGAAATGCCATTACTGGTATACAGATTTAAAACATTACATTTTACTCATAACTACACACGTAACTATTTGTAATAAATACAGAGAAACTGAGACTTTTTAAGTGCTCAAGATGATTTTTTTAACTATTTATGATTTAATATGATCCACTACAGTAAATGATAAATAAGTGAATGCATGCATTGTTTTTATTGGGATTAAAGGAATAAACTAATCTCAATATAGTGCACTATATGCATATGTAGAATGGTTTCGTGCATAAAAATGTTCTTATCATCTAACATCTAATCTGACAGTTGGAAGATTCTGCAAATGAAAACATTTTGTGCAGCGTTCATGACATGCTTTACCTGATGTTGTTTGTGTTTATGTTGGTTCAGCGGCAGGTACAAGTCATGACTAAAAAAATCAATTTACAAGTTAAAACTATTATAATTACATTAATTCACAAGTTGGAATCTTGCAGTTATGCTAATTAGGACATAAAGTAAATGCATAATTTGTGTCTGAAAAAGTGTTATGATACATTAATCGAAGCTAACATTAGAATAGCTAGCTTTTGAATGAGTTTGTTCTGGTGTTGAACTCCATACTGAAGAGGGCAGTACCAGATGTGTTTTTGCTTAAGCACCTAGCTGTTAACATCTTCAATTATTGTGTCATACCTCAGTTTGTGTGTTAATGTCATGCTCTAGCATTAGCATTGTTAGCTTTTGCATTCCTGCACTAGTCTATAGTCTGTTTCAGGCCTAAATCTGTAGTTGTGAGGAGAAGAATGCTTTGGATTCAGTCATCTCATTCTCAGGCTTGATTTTCAGTGGAAAGTTATGGTTTCTAGATGCCATGCTTTTGAAATACTTGGGTTTTCCCTCAATACTCATGAATTGCATTTCTTGAAAAGGAATAAAACTAATAATATCCACTGCCTTTACTGGAAAAACCTGGACAAACAGAGCTGGACTGGCCAGCCTGGCGAAGAAGAGCTTGAGGAAACTCGATCAGATTGTTGACCAAACTCTGATGATCTGGATTTTGACCAAACGTTGATGATCAGGACAACCACAAACTGCCCTCGCATTCAAATATTTCTCACAACTTCTCACAGTCTGAGACGTGGAAATCTGAGTTTCCAAGTCTAGACCTGCTTCATCTGATGCTGGGACATCTGAACATTAACATTTGAGACACTGGGACCAGTTAAGACAATTTTGTCATCGTTTATCTCTTCAAAACAAGAAGCTGGGAGGATTTCTTCACACTGTATGCAGTGTAAACTGAACGTTTTGCTGATCAGTTGAGTCCTCAGGGACGGGGACACCAGTATGACAGGAAGTGAAGTCATCCGTGGCCTGTCTTTTTATTACTTTTTTTTTTTCCAAAGACACAAAAGAGAGGCCGCATGCCTCAGTAACTTTTGCTGTAATTAAGTGTGACTGTCAAAAGCCCACAGTTTCCTGGGCTTGTTGCTTCTGCACCACAAATTGCTTTCATTACCAGAACTGAGGGGAATCTTGCCATCCCAGAAGAAGACATTAAAGTGATGTGCCGTCACTGAATATTTTCCCCTTGGTGAGAGAACAGACGGCTGGCATCTGATCAGGGTGAACTCTCTTCCTTTCTGAAGTTACAGACCGAGTCTAGTATGAACATGTCAGCTGTGTGTGTATGCTGGTGCCAGTGTTCTTATACTGTGGGCATCATCACCCACGCTGCAGGACCATCTCCTTCCTCATGCTGCCAACACCCCTATTTCAGGACACCAAGTTCAGGTCGTGTCCTGAACACGTTTCAAGGCTCAGCAATAAGTAGACTTTGTTTTTGTTGTTCTTCTCCTCCTTTTCCTTCTCCTTCTTCTTCTTGGTCTTACATTACTTGATCCACAAAAGTGCTATGATTTTGAAATGCACATGTAGCAAAAAAAATATGTCTGAATTTTCTAAATATTAATATCCAGGGTTCATACAGTCATGAAAAACCTGGAAAAGTCATGAAATTTTGACATGGCATTTTCCAGGCCTGAAAAAGTTTTGGAAAAACCCAACAAAGTTTTGGAAAAGTCATTGAAATTAGTTTGACAAATGTCTGTATACTTAAATATACTGTAGGTTCGTTGTCTTTACTTCTTTTCTGTCCATGGTCAAACACATGCTCTCACATTATTAGTGCTGTGTGAACATTATCTAAATCAATTTTACATAGATATACAGATTAATTTAAACTAAATAGGTTTTTGCATGTTTTATGATCATTTTTCTTATTATTTAACATGTAAACATAGACATTACATAAAACATTTACTTGAAAGTCCTGGAAAACTTATGGAAAGGTCATTGAATTTTATTAGTAAAAATGTGTATGAACCCTGTATATACATTGTTACATCTATAACTGCATAATGGCGTCTCTAAATTTAAATAATAATAATAATAATAAAATAAATATAAAACCACAAACACAAATCAAAAAATGTAAACATAAAATGTCTATACTTTTTTGATTTGTGTTTAGAATTTAATAGGTTATAATTTGGTTTTCTTATATACAAAGCGTGCTTGCTGTATGTGTATTATTAATACTTACATATACACACACCTTTTCATTTTTGTTTACATAATTTTGTTATATAATTTAGAAAATGTCATACAGGTGTAATGTAACTACATAAAATGTATTTGCAATTAATGTAATAACGTAAGAAATACAATTTTTATTTGCCATTAAATTTTGAAATTAAACTAAACCGGTATCTAATACTAAACTAAACTACATCGTGATGGCTCTAAGTAATTGTTAGACTGTTATTTTTAAATATATTGATTTTACAATGATTCGTCACAAAGCAAATTGTATCTTCAGTGTATCTCCAGTTTTTTCATTGATCTTCAGTTTTTATAGAGAAATTATGTGCGCATTTGTACAGTTTTAATTTATCGACCACACCGGAGGTTATCCTTATTGCTGAGCCTTGATTTTCCAACGAATAAAGATGTGCGTGGGCTCTGCATGCATGCATGTTTTGTAAATGCGGCCTGGGACTTTGTGACAAAGTTGTTTCTGAACTTTCAAACCCTCCCAGACTTTAATAAAAGCAAGAACTTGATGGAGAACAGAAATAAAGGGATGTATTACAGCTATAAACAAACAGAGCCTTGGATTGTGCTGTTCAGCTCATTATTGGAGCGTGTGAGCTTTTTTTAATTACTATTGTCGCTTCTCAACAGCATGGTGATCCTGTAAATGTGGAGCGGGACCATGTTGTGTGCTACTGACGCTTGCATTGGTTTCTCGAGTAATGCTTTTGTCATCAATGACGGGGTCTGTACGTCATCGACTGTGCCAATAACAGCTTTTTACCTTCTGTGTATCTGAATATTTCGCGATCTTGAAGTGGACTTGAGCTCTGCAACCCTACGAGACACCTGTGAACACGAGCCTGACGTTGTGGGAGTGTTTTTATTATTTTTCTGTAAATGACCACATTAGTACAGATGCAGTCTTATGTCAACATTTACTCACTGGGTATGTCATACTGCAAACAAAAACAATGCATCCATACAGGTAATGGCGCAACTGCGGACATGAGTAGTGATATAGTACAAACTGGTCATTTTTGATTATCTTTTTATTAGGATTTCATAGTCCTTGTGGCATATTTTTTAGACATTAGCAAGCACAAAATATTTTGTCTTTCATGCAAATAAATGATTTTGGTCTTTTATGGAGATGTTTTTATATGACTTCACTGTAGGTGACCCCTTTTTCAGTTACTAAACTATTGTAAATGTAAAAACCTGTGGTTTTATTGAGCTTGAACTGTGTTTTCAGATTAAAACTAACAATAACTGATCAACTTGTCTTTGATGTTCAACTATTAGCTTATTTATCTGCGTCATTTCTTTCTTGACTTCTTTTTAATACTGTCAAACATGTTCCTAACGCTTAATCGAATATGTTACGTTTATGTGAAATATACAGATTAATTTGTTCAGTAATATAGTAGATTATCATGTCGTTGTTTTTACTCGACGGCTCCCCCTATGGCTTGCTGTTATAGCGCATATTGACTCTGTTGTACTACTCCTGTATGAACACAGGCGGGCAGCGTTGTGTCGTTCAAGACAGCGTTCACAACTCACCAGGGACTTTTTCTGAGGGGAAAAAACTTCCTAATTAATTACAATCCAGTTTACCGTCGAGTATTTTAATACTAAACAGTGAGTGAGACAAATTACTATTCCAGTAGGACGTTCTATGTCGACCAATAGTCAAATTATACACAGAAATTGTTACACAGATAATAGATGTTTAAAATGGCTACCGATTAATGCTTTGTACTGGAAGAGGAAGGTGTACTGCGTTGTGGGAGGTAAGAAGCTCTCGTTTGTTTACTGCTCGTCATATTTTAGAAAGGCCAGTCTAATATGGCATTAGTATTACAGAAATTAGACATATATTAGGCCTACCACTAAATTTTTTTTTTCTTCCAATTCACCTTTATTTGTATAGCGCTTTTACAATGTTGATTGTGCCAAAGCAGCTTTACATAGAAGGTTATATTAAATTGAAACAGTGTCAGTCCAGTTTTTACTGTTGGAGTTCAGTTCAGTGTGGTTTAATATTCACTGCTGAGACTCCAAACATTGAAGAGTAATCCATCGATGTGCAGCTCTACAAGTCCCGAACCATGCGAGCCAGTGGCGACAGCGGCGAGGAAAAAACTTCACCAATAGTCTTTCACCAACTAAATACTAGGAGTACTAGATGCTGTTCTCATTCATTTATTCATTCATTTTCTTTTCGGTTTAGTTCCTTTATTAATCCAGGGTCGCCACAGCGGAATGAACCGCCAACTTATCCAGCATTTGTTTTACGCAGCGGATTGCAGCCACAACCCTCTGGGAAACTGTTCTCATTATCAGGAGAATCTAGAAATGCTTTTAATTAATCATTCTCATTGTATTTAATGTATTTTAATCTCGTGTAATTAAAATGCAGCTGTTGTTTTTAATACTTAGATCTTTTCTTTTTGTGTTTAATTTATAAATGTTTTCTTTGAATATAGGTATATATGTTTCTGAATGCACACGCGTTCTATTTACTTTTTGAAATTTTGTAGTTTATCAAGATAGATAGTTCCCCAGTACTGGGTTGCTGCTGGAAGGCCATCTGCTGCGTAAAACATACGGTGGATAAGTTAGCGGTTCATTCCGCTGTAGCGACCCCTGATAAAAATAAAGGGACTAAGCAAAAGGAAAATGAATGAATCAAGATAGATGAATAGATTGATGGATATTACGTTTGTCAGTAGCAAACTAATCTAACAAAATACTTTAAGATAACGGTGCAAATAGTAGTACACCTCCAAATAATATGTTAGGGAAAATATGAAATACAATAATTATATGGGATACTTACTTTATTATGCAATACTTAAAAAAGAGGAATAATCAGAATCAGAAGAATCAGAATCAGAAGAATCAGAATCAGTTTTATTGCCAAGTGTGCTTCACACACACGAGGAATTTGCTTTGGCTACAGAAGCTTCCAGTGTACATAAAGTGACAAGTGACAACACAGAATAAATATAATAAAAGAAGACGATGAACATTAAACAGAGATGCAGTCAGTCCAACGATCTGGATGTTGAAATGTATGTACAGATTTGTTATAAATATACAGGTTATAAGGTGCTGCGTGCAAAAGCGTAAGTATTGCATTGTATGTTGTTATAAGGTGCTGTGTACAGATGCGTAAGAAGTATTGCATTATATATTGTTATAATGTGCTGTGTACAAATGCGTAAGGAGAAGTATTGCATTGTATATTGTTATAAGGTGCTGTTTACAAGTGCGTGTGAGAAAGTATTGCACATTTATTGCACAATAGGAGAAATATTAACTGTTCATGAGGTAGATGGCCTGAGGAATGAAACTTTTCCTGTGTCTGGCAGTTTTTGTGCTCGGTGCTCTGTAGCGCCGGCCAGACGGTAACAGTTCAAACAGGAAGTGTGCTGGGTGCGAGAAAACTAAATGTTGTGTGTGTGTGTTTAAAGTTTGTTTTGAAACTCAAATAGACAAAAGAAAAGCACTGAATGCTGTCTGCGGGCTGACAGGAAAATCGAATAAACAGAGATGTGTTTATGACCTCACTGCTATGACATCAGTCATGGGGGTCAGTGTCGAAAACAGGACAGGCACACACCATAGAGGCCTTCCTGTCAGCCACCAGGCAGCAGCCGCTGTGTTTGTGCGTGTGTGTGTGTGTGGAGGGGAAGAGGGTGGACTTCAGGGAAAACTAAGCAGAAAATAGAGCACACCCCGCCTGTCTCCTCCCATTGTCCATGGAAATGTCAAGCGTTTATTTTTTTTAAGAGCTATGGCAGACGGTGTCACAAACTCAGGCATCAAAGAAACGAATTAGCTTAGCGATGCCCTATTGAAAAGCTGGCGTACGTGTTCTGGCACTCGTCTTCAGTCTAATAGAAAATGCCACTGGTTTTTCCTGTAACAGGGATGGCAAATGGAATTCCGCACAGTCTAATTATGCTGGAAATTGAGTTAGGCCTTCCATTGTTGGTCTGCAGGAATGCATTGCAAATGTGATGGAGTGGTTAAGTGAATAGGAACAGGGGTGATGCCAGGCTCCTGAGAAACCCCCCCAGCAGATATTCCTTTATTAGAAAGGGCATCGTGCCAGCACATTTAGTGTGGCTTCCTCTCGCTTCACACTTGATGTGGCCTTTTATCTGTGGACAAACCAGTCTTTCTGATCATAGGTGAGATTTCTGGAGGGGGTTTACTAGTAAGCCATCTGCTAGAAAAATGCTTTCTGTTACTCTGGAAACTTTTGGGGGTTTCCTTAGCAGGTGGTAATTCTGTTGTGCTGTCAATATGAGGGGAAAAAAGGGCAAATTCCGTCATTGTAAAATCAAGAGTGTTGTTTACTAAACTATTGAAAAAAAATACATTGATTGAAATTAAGAGGGGATTAAATATAGCTAAATACTGAAAAAAGTAGAAGCTGAATAACAGTATTCATATAAATAATTCTAGAGTAACAATGAACATACTTTAAATACACACCAGTAGACCAATTAAAACAAACTTTATAGTCTTAAGCAGTGGTGTAAAGTAACTAATTACAAATACACAAACTACTGTAATCGAGTAGTTTTCCTCAGAAATTGTAATTTACTGAGTAGTTTTATAAATGTGTTCTTTTACTTTCCCTTGAGTACATGTTTAGTGCTGTATCTGTACTTTTACTCCACTACTTTCCTTCAACCTGCAGTCACTACTTTATTTCTTTCTTGTCAATGGTCATTGTCTAAAGTAGAAAGATCAGTCCTGTGATTCCTGTCCAATTAAATCACACATAGAAAGTAAATCTCATCATACTGAACAACCTCAAGACATGGGCGCTTTATAAATGCTGCAAACCTTTTGGAAACATTAAAAATGTCCAAGAAGATGTCCAAAATCTGTACACGCAATGATCCAGAGACTGCTTATAGACTGCATGTCACTGAAAATGATGGATGTCGACTGTATGATGACTGAAATCACCACACAGCCTTAAACAATCACTAAATGGAACAAATGAAGAATGGAAGGAAGGGCCAAATAAAAGGAAGGACTGAACAAAGAATGGAAGGGAGGATCGAAGAACCAAATAAATGAAGGAAGGATTCAAGGAAGGACTGAACAAACTAAGGAAGGAACGAATGAACAAATGGAATGAAGGAAGGAACAAAAATATGGAAGAAAGAATGAGCAAACAAATGAAGGGAGGAAAGAAGGAAGGACCCAACAAATGAAGGAAGAATTTAAGGAAGGACTGAACAAACTAAGGAAGGAAGGATCGAACAAACGAATGACTGAACAAAAGGACCTTGGAAGGAACAAAAATATGAACGAGCGAACGAACGAGTGAACGAAGGAAGGAGAGAACAAACAAATAATTGAATGAAGGTGGGAAGGAACAAAAGAAAATAGGAAGATCCCTAAATACACTACATGTTGTTTGTGCAGGGATGTGTAAACGTAACATTCTGTAAACGCATCAGCTTTTCTACAGCGTAACACTCACTACTCACTACTCTTGAGTACTTTTAAAAGGTTTATTTTTTACTCATACTTTGAGTAATATTTACTACAGATACTTTTACTCTACTTGCACTACATTTTTGGGCAAGCAATGGTACTTTTACTTGAGTATGATTTTTCAGTACTCTTTACACCACTGGTCTTAAGTCTATTAAGTCGTAAACTTATTCAGCGAGTAGAAAATAAAGTAACCTTAAAGTTCTACTATTTATTTAGGATTTAACTCTTCAACCAAAGAAAAAACAACATTTTGTCCATTTTAAAACGGTTAACACATCTAGACCGGTCAAGCATTGTATCTATGCATGCATGTCTGTGGTTTTAATTACTTTATTTTGATCCTATCATAGCAAAGTAGACAAGATCATGCTTCTATACATGTTTAGGGAGGATCTGTGCAGGTTTTAATCATCTCTGTAAAATAGACGTTTTCAAAATGTCAAACTTTTAGCACATTTTACTAAAAACTATTACTGGTGACTGACATTTTCTGTCATAGAAATGTATAAATGCCACGTTTGACTACAGATACAGCAGTGTATTGTCACTTAGTGTAAAAATCCATGCATTTTCCAAGATGCCACAACACTACGATGTAAAAAAAAATGCAGATATTTTAATTCCTTTGTCTTGTTTTATGATAGTTTAGCAAAGTCATTATCTGTAGTCTATTGTATATTTGATGGACAGATATTCATACTTGTGCATAACTACAGTTGCAGACAAAGTCAACTTGCTATCAAGTGTTTGGACCCTTTTATGTCATGTCAGAGAGTGTCTTATAGATGTATGCTCCAACACAATCACAATGTATGTTTCAACCTATATTTTTTTGTGAAACCTCAAAAATTTACTTAAACATATGTTTAACTGTAGATTATAGCTGAAATATTTGTGACAGGGCAATATGCCAACAACTTTTGATCATTTTCACAGTAATGATATTAACAGGAACATATTTTCAGCGAATAAAGCATTATTATTGTGCAGTTTTTTAACACCAAATACAAAAAAAAAAAAAACCTAAATGGTGTTTAAGATTTATAATTGAATATGTTTGCCTCGCCTGTCTATCTAAATATGTTAAACTTTTTATGCATGGTCAGTTTGCTAAGTAGTGTTGTGATACAGAGCGCTTGGGCTGAGTCCGGTGAAGCGCAGTTCCACAAAATATATAAAAAAGCAATGTAAAATCAAGGGAAATCTACATGGCCACAACCAGTGTTGGGTAAGTTACTTTAAAAAAGTAATTAATTACTAATTACTTAATCAATATTGTATTTAAAATACTTTTCTAATTACTGTGTCTGAAAAGTAACTTAATTACTCAATAAGTAACTTAACTAAATACTTCTTGAAATCCCTATAAACCTTGAGTGGACAAATAATACAAATTTTACTCTGTAAATAATAAACACTTAGATAAAACATATGAGTCAAACATGAAATAGTTTAGCCTTTTAATTTTCTGAATCATCTTTATTGTATTCTATTTTAAAAAAAATCTATAATAATTACATGCATAATAATTTTTAGTATGCAATGTAACCTTCTTAAATATTTTTCTGCATATCTATCGATCAGGCAGGATCATGCAATCTTTACAAAAAAAGCATTATTTTTCGCGGTATTAGAATGAAAGCCTGTGCAGTATGATCGGAAGTGGACAAAAGGCTTAAGATTTATATAGCCTTGAAAAAGCCACGCGCTACAGCACGCAGGCGCGCAATGAGCAAAAATAAATTGATTAATACTGTAATGTTCTTGTCTGGGAATATTTTCATTTCGTAAAACAGCCACTCGCTTCAGCTGAGTCCGACATCTTCCGCTTTATGACTAGCAGCAAACTGGCGCGCGGCGCTATCACGTGCATCTGCACTACGATGATTTTAAAGCGCCAGAGTTTACTTTTACCTTTAGAACATAAATTAATAAAATGTGTAAGATTATTCAGCCAGTTTAATTATTTTACAATGTAATGCAGGTACATTATAAGTAACTGTAATTAAAATACCTAAAAATGAACAGTAATTAGTTACTTTACTTTTTCAGTGGAAAAGTAATTTGATTACAGTAACGTGTTACTTAGTAACGCGTTACACCCAAAACTGGCCACAACACACTCTTCTCATACATTTGATTTTTAAAAACACTATTGGTTGGGTTTAGCGATTTGCGATTGCGATCAGCGATTTGCTATATCTTACACATCCTGCCCTTTTTATGGATGTGTACGAAAAAGTGTATGTAAAATGTATAACAAAATGTACCCTAAGTAATGTATTTCACATTTGTAGAAATCTACACAGCGCCCTCTTGTGGATTTGTCACATAGAACGTGCAACAAAACGTACCAGGAGGAACTTATTTTATGTTTCACAAAAATGTAGGCAGGGCGACACGGTGGCACAGTAGGTAGTGCTGTCGCCTCACAGCAAGAAGGTCGCTGGTTCGAGCCTCGGCTGGGTCAGTTGGCATTTCTTTGTGGCGTTTGCATGTTCTACCCATGTTCGTGTGGGTTTCCTCCGGGTGCTCCGGTTTCCCCAACAGTCCAAAGATATGCGGTACAGGTGAATTGGGTGAGCTAAATTGTCCATAGTGTATGAGTGTGAATGAAAATGTATGGATGTTTCCCAGAGATGGGTTGCGGCTGGAAGGGCAACAAATGCTGGATAAGTTGGCGGATCATTCCGCTGTGGTGACCCCGGATTAATAAAGGCACTAAGCCGAAAAGAAAATGAATGAATGAATGAATGAATGAAAAATGTAGGCAGACACATATTTCCAATGAGTCTGGGCTGAAAATGTGTGTGACTTCCATAATCTGTTCTGTAAAGCAAGTACTAGCAACACAAACCAAGAAGGTTGGAGCGTGTCTATTCAGTTCTATTCACACCTTCAAACCTCATCCTATCCATCAAGAGCTCAATCAGATCTGTTTCGAGTGTGTAAATCCCCTTACGCTCCGTCTTGATGGACAAGACTGTGAGTCTCCATGACAGGACAGATTCCTGAGAGCCACACAGCGGGGCAGCTGCATTCAGGAGATCTGCATACTCATTCCTCACACCCCACTGGCTCTTTTGAGCATCATTCTCCACCAGCAGGACGGAGCAGGCCAATGTGAATGGCTCAATCCTGTTGTTCCGTCTCCTTTATGGGAGTGCAGTGTGGGGATTCCTCCAGTGCTGCCTTTGATTGTCAGTTAACTTCTCAAACTCCACCCATTGGCCTTCTTTAATACCCACACCATTCAGAAACATCTAAAGCTGCTTATTCCTAGCCTTACGCCCTTTTCTTACCCATTTTGTCAGCTTTATTCCCCCTCACTGTTGCGATTTATATACCTCAGTGTTCTTTCCCACCACAGCACAGGGACAAGGGAAAGTTAACAAGGTATAACCCACATTAGTACACAACGCTGCTTCTGAATGCCCCAAAATTCCTCAAGAATGAACAACTGTTTGAAAAGCGACCGGTATTGTGTTAAAGGGCAGGAGTGTTGCAGTCAAAGCTAACAGGAGTAACTTCTTTTAAAGATGTTTCAGTTTGTTGTGTTGGTTGAAGATATAAATGAGAAAACCGAAACCCTGAGGAGAGAAACAGTTGGGTTTTTTTTACGCATAACAGTTGGGTGTTAATATTGATTGCTGTCCCGTCACGCAGCTCTGCTGGAAGTTCAGTTGACTAGCTGAAATTTAAATATTAAGAGTGAAAACAAACGTTGTTATCAGTTAATAACATCATCCTGAGAAATCTGAGTTTAACTGATTTTTCCTGCTTATTTGCATCCTTATTTGCATCCATCAGTGAATCACCAACAGATCACTTTCTCTGCTCTGATCTCGCCCTCAGGAGAGACATGCCATTCAATGACTTTCAGAGTCTTTTATATATGTTTGTGAAAATGCACAAAATGCAAAGATTTAAGGTTAAAATCAAGCTTCATTCAGTGGTTTTGTTGTTTATATATTATTTCATTCATTTCATTCATTTTAATCATAAATATTTTAAGTTATGAGTTTTAATACCTGCTGCTTTGCTTTGTTCATTTATTTTTATTATTATTATTATTATTTTTACTAAATGAAGAGTTCAGATGCAAAAACATCTAAAAACCATCTGCAAGTTTCTTCTATAATGAGCATAAATGAACATTTTTTGCAAGCTCCTGTGTTTGTGTTCAGTAAATTCATTTTCATGGCAAACTAATTAGTATGTGTTTGCATTGCATTTATAGTGAAATAACTGAACAAAAATATTGGAGGCTGCATGGGGAAAATGATCATTTTACAACAAAATTTCAGATGGCACTTAGAGGTTTTTGCATCTAAGCTCTTCAATTATTTCTGTTTAGCTTTAATTTAATGATGTGGTCATTTTGTACTTTCACTTTCTATTTTTATTTTGTTTTCCATTTCCGTCCTATGAATAATTCATATGTCCATATGTTTTGTTTAACTTTTTGGCAACAAAAACAGGGCCTCACGGTGGCGCAGTGGGTAGCACAATCGCCTCACAGCAAGAAGATTGCTGGTTTGAGCCTCGGCTAGGTCAGTTGGCATATCTGTGTGGAGTTTGCATGTTCTCCACGTGTTGGCATGGGTTTCCTCCGGGTGCTCCGGTTTCCCCCACAAGTCTAAAGACATGCGCGGTATAAGTGAATTGGGTAAGTTAAAAATTGTCCCTAGTGTATGTGTGCGAATGAGTGTGTGTGTGTAAGTTTCCCAGTGATGGGTTGCGGCTGGAAGGGCATACGCTGCGTAAAACACATGCTGGATAAGTTGGCGGTTCATTCCGCTGTGGCGAACCCAGATTAATAAAAGGACTAAGCCAACAAAAAAAATGAATTAATGAATGAATGTTAACAAAAACATTTTTAATATTTAAAGCTTAGTAAACAAAAACAGCAAACCAAAAAATATATAAGGAGGCAGTTATGCGTTTGTTTGTTTGTTTGTTTGTTTGTTTGTTTAGGTCTCACATTCACATACTACAACTTGATTGACATGGAAATGTTATTGGGATGTAGTTTTAATCTTAAAAATGGACTATGACATGAATGGCTATTTTTGCATGACAAGACAACTACTAGCACCCCGCATCGAGCATATTTGAGTTTTTTTTAGGGATAGTAAAATACAATATATAATGCAATATTTACGATGTTGTTTTTTATAATTAATCAGGACACTAAAAATAACAATAAAATACTTTACTGTCACAATTGTGTGGGGACACTAAACTGGCTTGCTTGGTTGGGACTTGTGGAGCTGCGCATTAATGGATTTGCTCTTTAGTGGTTGGACTCTCAGTAGTGAATATTAAACCACACTGAACTGAAGTAAACTGAACTTCAACTCTGACAGTTTCAATTTACTAGAACTTCTATGTTAAGCTGTTTTGACACAATATACATTGTAAAAGCACTCTAGAAATAACGAAGAATTGAATTGAACTAAACAAAACATCAATAACATCTCCCCTCACTAAATTAATCTAAAATCCCTAAAAAAAAGTTTGAATGTTTAATCACTAAGAAGTCGTACTATTTCACAATCCCTAAAGACTAAATTAATTGCTAGTAAATGTAGTGTTTTTGATTGATTTATTTGAGCTTGAAGGAAAACACTTTACATTACGTTATGGCGATGACTAGCTCTGCCTTCACAATGAAGTAGCTGCAATTAACAGGCAGCAATTCTCAATGCATCTGAACCACTGGTCAGAGCTGAAATCATGCTCAAACATACTGAGCAACTATCTTTGATACAACTTTTAGATTCCCTCAGCCAAAGACGATTTACCTCACAGAGCAAAAATGTGTTTCAGGCGATCTCATGGAGGGTTTTCAGAGATGTCTCCTGGGTTTCCCACAAGTTGAACATTCACTCAGCACACAATTCATCCATAACTTGTACAATTTTTGTATAGTTGGCAAAGCTGTCTTGAATTTTTCTCACCTGGATGACAAAACCAGTTAAATACATTCATATTACAGCACACAATTGAAACAAAACACTGGAATAAGATTTCTGCCAGTGCCGAGGCTAAGGGTAACGTGTGATCTCATTCCCTCCTTACTTTCATCTGCATATTGCAAGCTCTTTCCAATGGCTCGTTGTGGAAAATATGATCTTCCGTTTTGAGCCTCTTTAACCTTCCTCCATCAGTGTCTGGTGAATATCTCTATTAATTAACAGTTGACTATTTCCAATTGAAACAGAAAGTTTGGGTGGGACAAAGCAAAGGCCTTTTTTTCTTTTTTACTTCTTTTCAACTTCGCAACAGCTTTTGTTCTCGTTTTAAGTGATGACTAATCCAATGGCCAGAAATAGAGTTCAATTAATAAAAGATTGGCATTGTTTCAAATTAGTAATAGTAAGAAATATATGTGTAAACATATCTGTTGAATAAATCCTACTGACCAATAAATAAGTGCTAGGGTGTATTCATTAACCAATTTATTTTAAATGGTTTCATGCATGTAGCCTTGTTCTTGTCCTGTATGAACATGTTTTGCATTTATTTTCTCCAGGTTTTTAATTTTTTTTTTAAATATGCAGCAACTATAGTTACAGGTGGGCAAATATGTTGTAAGAACCGTTCATTCATTCATTTTCTTTTCGGCTTAGTCCCTTTATTAATCCGAGGTTGCCATAGCGGAATGAACCGCCAACTTATCCAGCATTTGTTTTACGCAGCGGATGCCCTTCCAGCCGCAACCCATCAGTAAATCAGTTATTAGAAATCAGTTATTAAAACTATTATGTTTAGAAATGTGTTAAAAAAATCTCTCAGTTAAACAGATATTTGGGAGAAAAACAAACAGGGGTGCTAATAATTCAGGGGCTAATAATTCTGACTTC